>PYSQ01000102.1:42627-82210 GCA_003049435.1 Nakataea oryzae | reverse complement strand
GGCTGAAAGAGCCAAAACACAAATATTCCAGATCGCGACTTGGTGGTATCTACACGACATGGATAGCATGGACTGATGTCTTGGCCGCCATGAATCATTCCTCCAATGCCATCGAGAAGAACAATCCTCTGTTATTGATCCAGGCGAGGGTATAGAAGAGGTCTTTTCGGTTCTCGGACCAGGAGACGAGATGTGTCGTGCCGCAAACTCAATCTGCCTGCAGAACATAGGGTCATTACATGCGACTATCCCCCCTCCATGTTGCTTTGCGCTTCCTCATCTTCCCGTCTGCTCGCCATCATCCCACTCTTTTACCAACTCTCTGCTCTTGTGACAACCAAGCAGAAACAGCTCATATCGCCGACGGCTGGCGTTGGAATAATAATAAAAAAAAACAAAGGAGAAAATAAGAAAAAACGAAAAGGAAAAGAAAAGAAAAAAGGGTGAATAAAAAAACACGATTCAAAGCCAAAAGAGGTGTGAGAGTGAATGCAGTCTCGAGAAAAAAAGAGAAGCGAATGAAAGATCAACGAGCATGGAAATCCCTGGGAAAAAAGAACCTGCCTTGACTTTGTATATGTGATATGACATATTATCAATCGAGGGATACCCTATCCCGTCTTGTGCCCAGCATCGCCGTCACTAGCAAGGAAATTCCAGGCCCGGACTTGGAGGTGGCTGAGGAGGCCTGGTCCCTGGCTCAAACATCCCACATTTTTGCTCAACCAAAAGAAGGGGGAGAAAAAGGAGAAGGGAAAGGGGGCAAGAGAAAAAGAAGTAAGCTCAAACTGTTAGCTCCCTGTCCGGTTTTGAACAAGGGCTGGCTTCCTGGCTTGATTTCAGGCTTCCGCGCCCGGCTCTGCCGCCCCTCCAAGCCGCTGGACCGCTCTAAAGGCTGTCGTGATATGTATAGGATATTAAACAGTAGAGCATTTACACAGCAACCAGCAATATCGTCCAAACGCCTTCCGCTATGAGGGACAAGTTCTGAAATCTGCTGCAAAGAGAAGAGACTGGTGTTGTTGAGAGTGATAACGGCAAGAGAATAAAACAAAGACTGGAGAAAGGAAATTAAAGGAAGAGCAACAAAAGAAAAAGGGCAATGTCTGCCTCAGAGAGTGACATCGAGGACCAGACTAACGTCCTGGACGTTGGAGCCGGCCAGGTCCTCGAGAACGGGTATCAAGTCTAGTAGTTCGTTGTCGTGGGCGTCCGAAAACCAGCTACTGATAGGGACAGCGTGCTGGGGGTGGAAAATGTATGACGTAGGCGAGTTGTCGATGATAATGGTGTCTTTCAGGTCCCTGCCAACCTGGGACAAATCCTTGACGTAGTTGCCTTGGTGATTGTAGCAGCTCTCCCTGAAGAGTCGGTGATGAACAACCTTGTGGATGTCGAGCTGATCGAGGAGCGGATCGCCGTACTGTGGAGGGTGAGAGCCATGTTAGATCTGGATCGCTATGCACGAGGAGAACATTGCATACCTTGGACACCGACGCGGTGAAAACGACAACTTCGTAGAGCTCGCCCACCCGCTTCATGAACTGATCGACTCCTGGGCGCTTGATCACATAGACGTTGTGGTAATTTCCCTCGATCTCCACGGGTATCGTGAAGTCCGCTTGGTGGAGAATCTGTAAGAAAGGCCATGTTAGAACGTGCATAATCAAAGAGGCAATGAAGTATGAAAAATCCGCAGAACCACATACCTTGAAAGAGCTGTGCACCAGAGTCTCGTCGAGGTCGAGCACAAGGCATTTTTTGCCCTTGAACTGGGGCTGGATCGGGGGAAGCAGGAACTTCTGCTCCGGCAGCTGTGGTGGCGCAGGGACAACAGCAGTCTCGGTATTTTCAAGTGAGCTGTCCGAGGCGCCAGTCCCAGGAACCGGTCCCGGCGGGGGGGGAGGAAGCTTCTGGGATTGTTCATCGGCGTTTTGCTGACCCAGGGGGGCCTGGGACGCCTCGTCATCTTGCATCTCGACGTCACCATCGCCGTCCTGGGGAGACGACTGGGAGGCGGCGGTGTTCGACTTCGGCGCATCTGCGTCAATCGGGCGAGGTGGCTCCACGGTCAACGCGGGAGCAGCGGTGCCAGGCTGGGTGGCCTGCTTGGACTCGGCCTCTCGATCGCCGACGGTGGACTGATCGTGGTTGGTCGAGGCAGATGCGCGCTTCGTCCTGGAGGAGTCGGAAGTGCTCTGGGCCGGCTGTGTCTGCTCCTTCTCGTAGAGCTGCGTCTTGCTCGAACTCGGCTGCTCAGACGGGGTCGCTGTCCTCCGGCTGGCGGTGGCGGGGCGAGTAGGAATCTTCTCAACCTTGTGGCTGGGAAGTGGGTGGTCGCCAGTCTCCAGGGCGTTTGCGCTGTCGGGAGCTCCGCAGCAGCCAAACAGCGCCAGCAGACCGCCCTTCTTACGCTTCTGGGACGGGGCAGCGGGCGAGCTCGGCTGCGAGTTGCCTGGGGTGTTGGTCTGGCTGCTGACGACAGCAGAGTGGTTGCTCGATGCGCTCCCGTTGCGCCGGCGGCCGAAGTTGCTCCCCTTGGATTCCTTGGATTGTCCGTCGACGCTGTCCCTAGGGTCGCCGGCGGTGGCACCGCTCAGGCCGGTTGCCGTAGATGAGGGCTGGATCCTTTGCGACGACGACCTCGAAGGAACGTTCAAAAGCCCCCTTCCTTTCTTCGCACCCGTCCCATCCTCGGTGGCAACCATATCTTTTTCCTTGGAGCTCTGTGCCGGTGCAGGTGTCTTGGCTGGTGCGTCGCGAGACATCATTCAATGGGTTGAACTGAATGACAAATCGGCGGTTAGAACAGGTCGGGTCAGACTCGGGCGGCTGGGAACGAGAGGCAAAGAAGAAGGCAAGAATCGGGAAAAAAGCAAGTTCGGAAAATGTGACTAAAAAGGTACGAGGACAGGGTGGAAATGGAAAGGCCCAAGAAAAAAAACAATCAAACGAAGGTAGCGAGACAACAGGGATACGAAAAGAATTGAAATGGCTTCGCAGTCTTCTGGTTTTTGCTGCCCACTTGGAAGGACGAGAGCCGCGGGCGGTAAAGTTGCTGACGGTAACCGCCAGGCTTCTCGTCAGGCGCGCCGAAGAGTCTCGAACGAACGATGCAGCAGACGGATGCGCGCCTTTGGGAGGGATGAGAAAGGGAGAGGACGGAGCGAGCAAGAGAAGAGACGATTGAGTCGCGCGTGCGCAGTGGATTGGGAAAGGTCGCGCACTGACACACAGGTCACTCACCCCAATGAGCCTTGGGCAGGCCGGTCCAAGGCTTGGGCAGCCCCTTGCTTCTCCCCGTGGAGCGTGTGCTGGGGCCCTGGCAGCTGCGCGCGCACGCTCAACAGGCGGTGGTCGCAGCAGCGGGGGGGGATGATAAAATAAGATAAGTTCAACAAGAACCAGGCAAGGATGAAGCAGAAAAGGAGCTGCGAGAGTGTCCAGATGGTCCCGAGGTGGTGTAGTCGCCGTGCGGGAGGAAGGCGGTCGGGGCAAAAGGAGGTTGGGCCAGGGCACAGGCGCGCGAGCAGAGAGGACGGGGTGCGGCTGGCACGTAAGCACAGGTCAGGCCAAAAAGAAACGAAAAAGTCGGGATGAAAGAGGGAGGGGGGCCAAGGCCGTAAGAGAAGGGGTCTCGATACGGGGTGGCGGGCTCGTTGCTCTTGCGATGCAGAATTGAGAGATGAGGTCTAGAAGCGACAGCAAAAAGAATGCCGGGTGCTGGCGGAGGCTGCAGAAGAGGAGGAGGCGAAACTGGACGGGCCAGAGCACACAGGAGGAGTGGAGGGTGAGCGATAGGAGCGGCCGGGCGTCGGGAGGCTGAAGAAGTTACTGGGTTTGACAAGCGAGATGATTTGCACTCGACTTTAAGAGGCAGGGTCGCGGGCAGCCCCAGAGGATTAGCAGGGCGGCGCGGCCACAGGCAGGTAGTAGCATGTAGGTAGACGGGGCGCTGGGCCTGGGGAATAGAAATCCGAATTGCGGTCGGGCTGGGGTGGATGGATTCCGCAGGTGTGAGTGGGTTCCGCTGCTGAGATCAAATTACCCAGGCTAATGAGCCGCCCCAGCCAGGGCCTGTGGCCCCCTCCCCTTTTTTTCGTTTTGGGCGACGTGGGAGTTGTCGTCTGGTAGTGCAACGGCCGCCCAAGCACGCCAATATGCGACGCGCACCCGCCCTGCATTAACGGGCTCTATCTTCTCGTGGGGAACATGTATGTATGCACTTTGCTGCTTATTCTTGCTTTGCGAGGTCTCCCTGCGAGAGCTTCCGCCCTGGGTGCTGGTGGGCGATGGGTGGGTGCGCGCCATGCAATGTGTGCATGGCGGGTTTTTGATGGATTTGTTCATTGGATTCCGACACTCCTCTCCATCGCCGTGCCTGGTCTGGCAGCCCAATCCAATTGCTGGCCCGGTCCGCCCTCACACACACACTGATACCCAGTCATGCCCGCTTGCTTATGCGCCCAGAAACCAGCTGCTCGAGAGAAAAAGAGAGAGAGAGAGAGAGACACACACACACACAGAGCAGTGCACGACTGCGGACTCTCAATCAAGGCTCCCCCCTCCCCGGAGTGGCTGGCCAGAGACTCGGCCAGAAAAAAAAACTCGTGCAGCTGCGATGGGATGGAGTGAATGGTTGCATGTGGCATCCCGGCTGTCTCGGCCACCAACCGGTCCAACGGCCAATGGGCCCCAGCGACTGGAGGGCGTCGTGCTAGCTTGCCCGCTGGGCGTCTGGCTGGCTGGCTGGCTTGTGGTCTCCTGGCTCTGGTTCTTCGTCCCCTTCTCGGCCACCCTCCAGCAATGATCCTCGGTCTCCGCTGAGCGATGCCTCGGGGGGCTTGATCGCCGCCTGCCTTGTCGCTAGCCCCGTAACGGAAAGTCGCCTGGGGCTTTTGGCTTTTGCCAATAAAACGGGGAGGGACATGAGGAACTGCAAATGATTTGATTCCACGACAAATACGACGCTTACTGCCGCATGCTTTCCCGACAGGCGCATGGTTGCGCTAAGCGCTCAATAGCCTTGGCTTGCCCCCCTGAGTTGTGTACGGACGAAGATGCAATTGTGGTGTAAAGTGCACCTCAGTGTCGAGGTATCTGATGCGTGCGGGATTGCGTAAAGGAAGCCCAAGCATCCAAGCATCCGAGACAGGACACGCCCACGCCACCGCCGCCCCCCCTCAAGGTTGATCGGACCCTAGCCTCGGCGCGCGGAGGGGCTATCACAAAAGCAGGGAAGAGCAACCGCCACAGGCGCCTTTTGGACATTTGGAGGCAACCCGCGATCCCAACCAGCAGGTTAATCACGGCCAGCCAGCTCGAGAGGCTAGCCCCGAGCCAGTGCATTTCCCATCTTGTGCTCGACCCAACCAACGTCGCGGTGCAAAATGGATAGCGGGCCGCCAACCGCCCCACCGGGCCCACGCAGGTGCAGCAGGCGGCCTGCAAGGGAGCTCCAAACCCCCCAAGGGACGTGCGGGTGGATGGGTGGGAGGGGGGGTCCTGGTTGGGCCAACCACGGGCGCACACCCAGCATAGCAGGAGGCACGCCTCTTGGCACGCCCGCCCCATCGCAATGCGCCACGGCGCGCGCTGATTGGGCCGAGGCGCTGGTGTTTGCCGCCCGCGACAGTGATGGGCTCTGGCTCCAGGGCCCAGCCCGGCCACTCACAGCGCGGGGGCGCCGTGGCACGACAGGGACCGCGGGGGAGCTCCCTGAGGCGTCAGCGCCGGGGAGCCGACGAGCCGGCGACTCGAGGCGCTCGCTGCGCGTGTGCCAGCGGCAGGGCAGGGTTGCGAGCAGGCGCTTCCGGGCACTGAGCGCGCAGGCCGCTTGGTTTTCGCTTGGTTTCCTGATGGCCCATCATCGGGTCTAGGCCCAGGACCCGCAGCCCGATCCAGTCCGGCCGGCCCAGGGGGTGGGTGGGCAGGGTTGCTAGTCGGAATTGCCTGCCTTGCCGACCGTGTGCGGTGCGTACATACACGAAGCTGCGACGCTGCACCGGCACGGCAATGGCTGCGACTGTGACTATGTGCAGCACAAGGGTTGTTCTTTGTGGACGCCGGGAGTCGGGGCCTGTGCTGTCGGGGCCTGCGCTATGGTGGGCGTGGATGGGATATGCGGGCAGGCGGGCAGGTGGGCAGGCGGGTTGGTGGGCAGGCGAGTGGGCGGGTTTGCCGGAGGGCCTTGACTGAGGGGGCTGCAGTCGAATCACTCAGCAATGCCATTCACTTGCTGCATTTGCGCACATAGCACAGCCATGGCAGCCACCGCAGCAGCCACTGCAGCCACTGCAGCTTAGGCATACACCTAGACGCTGCGCGCACGAGCGTACGCACGCCAGTCCGGCATGCTAACCAACCGCTACAGCCACCACTGCAGCCCCCCTCCCTTCGGCTGTTGCAGGGTCCTCGTCCCCGCCTCCTGGGCTTGCCGCGCCGTCGGCTGCTAGGCTGGGAGCCCGTGGCGGGCCTCGCAGCGTGTCGCAGATGGCGGTCACGAGCGCCAGCTCACGGGGCCTCAGCGAGGCGTGTGGTCATGTGACGGGCACGCAGAAGACGTCACCAAATCCGGCCGCGACTGCGATCTGCGGGCTCGCCAATCTGCCAGGCTGTGGGGCTCCGCGTCTGCTTTGCCTCGGGTCCCAAAACCCAGTGGGCAATGCGCCGCGGGCTGACGGGCGTCGCGTCACATGCCAGCCGCTGCAACGACCCGACATGCCGTCAACGTGTCAACGTCAAAGGCTAGAGGCTCGCCGCCAAACCCCGTGAGGCCCCAGAACAGCACCATCCCTGATCCAGACACACCGCCCAACCAAACCACCAGCCAGTCTGCCTGCCGACGCGCGCCGCAGTTTTGCAGGCAGCTCTCGCGCCCGTCACGGCGCCATATACAGCACGCCTGCCCCGTCCATGCCTCGGGACTGCCGGCTGCCACCGCTCCTCGGCCTGCTCCCTCGGCTCCGCTCCGCACCGCCCGCCCGCCCGAATATCGAGGTCGCGATAAGCCCCGAGACGACGGCAATCGGCCCGGACAGCTGAGCTGAGGCCGGGGCGTGGCGACCATGACGGTGCAATCGACGCTCCGCCACTCGGTGGCCGAGCAGGCCATCGCCGCCTTCCTCGACAAGTACACGGCCGCCATCCGCTCGAGGCTGAAAAAGACGTCGCGCACCGCCCGCCTGCTCGCGACCCTCGCCCTCGCCGCGTCCATCATCCTCGCCGGCGCCGGCGGCCGCAGGTGGTGGCGCAGCCGGAGCCTGGAGAAGGAGCAGGGCCGCAAGCTGGTCCGGACCAACTCGTGGCTGGCGCACAAGGACGGCTCCCGCACCATCTACGTCCCCTACAAGGACGGCACCTCCAAGGTGGTCATCCACCAGACGAAGCCCCTGACCTTTGAGGCGCACCGCCGCCTGTTCCTCAATCCGCCGCGCGTGTCGGGCCTTGGCGATGGATCCGTCCCGGGCGCCCAGACCAAGCCGGGTCTGAACCTGGCTTTCCTGCACCAGTTCCTGAGCCTGATGAGCATCATGATCCCCCGCTGGTCCAGCAAGGAGGCCGGCCTGCTCGTGAGCCACGGCGTGTTCCTGATGCTCCGCACATATCTGTCTCTGGTGGTTGCCCGGCTCGACGGCGAGATTGTCCGCGACCTGGTGGCTGGCAACGGGAAGGCGTTCCTGTGGGGAATAGTCAAGGTTCGAACTTCCCCTCCCCTCCCCTCCCCTCCACTCCCATCCCCTGCTAGTCAGCCCCGTGTAAACGCCCCAACCTGGACCCATGACACGATTGGAATGCGTTGCTGACAAGGCCACAGTGGTGTGGACTGGGTGGCTTTGCATCGTACACGAATGCCACGATCAAGTTCCTCGAGTCCAAGGTCTCGATAGCCTTCCGCACAAGGCTAACCCGCTACATCCACGACTTGTATCTCAACGACAACCTAAACTACTACAAGCTGCCGAACCTCGACGGCGGAGTCGGCCACGGAGCAGACCAGTTCATCACGCAGGACCTGACGCTCTTCTGCGCGGCGGCCGCGAACCTTTACTCGTCTCTTGGGAAGCCGTTTGTAGATATTTGCCTGTTCAACTACCAGCTCTACCGGTCCCTCGGTCCTGTCGCCCTGACGGGACTGCTGAGCAACTACTTCCTCACGGCGACGATCCTGAGGAAGCTGTCGCCGCCGTTTGGAAAGCTCAAGGCGGTCGAGGGCCGCAAGGAAGGTGACTTCCGGACCCTGCACGCCCGCCTCATTGCCAACGCCGAGGAGGTGGCCTTCTATGGAGGCGCCGAGATGGAGAAGCACTTTTTGAACCGCGAGTTCAAGTCGCTCAAAAACTGGATGGAGGGCATCTACATGCTCAAGATCAAGTACAACATCCTTGAGGACTTTATTCTTAAGTACAGCTGGAGCGCGTACGGGTACCTGCTCTCGTCTCTGCCCGTTTTCTTCCCGCAGTGGGGAGGCCTGGGAGGAGCGGCAGAGCTGGCTGTGAGCAAGGACGGCAGCCGCGAGCGTGGCCGCATGAAGGAGTTCATCACCAACAAGAGGCTCATGCTGTCGCTGGCCGACGCGGGTGGCCGCATGATGTACTCGATCAAGGACCTGTCAGAGCTTGCGGGATACACGAGCCGCGTCTACAGCCTCATCTCGACCCTGCACCGCGTGCACGCCAATGCCTATTACGCGCGGGGCCGGCCCAACGAGCTTTACTCCCTCTCGGACGTCCAGGGGACCACGCAAAAGGGCTTCGACGGCGTCCGTCTGGAGAACGTGCCCGTGGTCGCGCCCGCGCTTTACCCTCAGGGAGGCGAGGAGCTGATTGAGTCGCTGTCGCTTGTTGTCCGTCGCGGCGAGCACCTGCTGGTAAGCACCTAATTATTCCTGGCCCCACTGGGCATTATTCCTAGCGCTAGGCCGCGCGCCGCAATCCCAGTCGGACTAACACTTGCCACAGATCTCGGGACCCAATGGCGTGGGCAAGAGCGCGGTGGCCAGGATCCTGGCAGGTCTCTGGCCCGTGTACCGTGGGCTGGTCAGCAGGCCCAAGACCAACGGCGAGGATGGCATCATGTTCCTGCCGCAGCGGCCGTACCTGAGCATCGGCACGCTGCGGGACCAGGTCATCTACCCGGACGGCGAGCTCGACATGCGCGGCAAGAGGAAGAGCGAGGCTGACCTCAAGCGCGCTCTCGAGGAGGCTCGGCTCGGCTACCTGCCCGATCGCGAGGGCGGCTGGGACACTCGCAAGGAGTGGAAGGATGTGCTGAGCGGCGGCGAGAAGCAGCGCCTGGCCATCGCGCGCCTGCTCTACCACGAGCCGCAATACGCCTTTATTGACGAGGGCACGAGTGCCGTGTCCAGCGACGTCGAGGGGCTGCTTTATGAGACGTGCAAGGATAAGGGCATCAGTAAGTCTTTGCTTGTTCTCGTTTTGTTTTTATTTTTCATTTTGATCCTCCCTTGTCTTGTCTTTGGTCTCTATTCAGATGTCCCCTTTTTGTAGGCGCAAGCGTGGCACTAGCTGACTCAACTTTCTCGTCGCCCCTCCCACAGCCCTCGTCACCATTTCGACCAGGGCGTCGCTCAAAAAGTACCACACGTACAACCTTGTTCTCGGAATGGGCGACAACAGTGATATGTGGGCGTTTGAGCGGATCGGCACGGAGCGCGAGAAGATGAACGTGGAGCGGGAGCTTGCAGAGCTCCGGGAGCGGCTGGCGCAGGTGGAGGAGTGGAAGAAGCGGCACGAGGAGGTGGAGAAGGAGCTGGCCAGGGTCTGGGTCGACGGAGGCGACGTCCTGAGCCCGCCGCCGTACGTGGCCGAGGAGCCGGCGCAGGCGGCAGAGGCGGAGTAGCTGAGGGAGAGGTTGCTGTGTACGTGTACGTATATAGTAGTATAGGATAAGTCGGCACATTTGTTTGGCAAGTAGTGGGGCAGCGCTGTTGTTGCGGGCAATTCCGAGGATTTCTTTGGTCAGATTTTGCAGCCTAGGCGCGCCTCTCTTTTTGGCTCCAGGGGCAAAGGCATGGGGAAATGACGGATACGACAAATGGCAGTCGAGGTGGCGGCGCGCGGCTGAGGGCGGCTGCATGGATTGCAGACCATCGATCTGGCTTGGCGCGATCGACGCAAGCCCTCGATCCCAAGGCGACAGAGACTTGACGGCGCAATCTTGAGCATGAAATGCCACACTCGCACTCACACTCACACTCACCGGGCACTTGCTTTTTTGGGGCCGAGCGACGCGGGTCTAACCACTGTCGGAAGGAGGAGGAGGCTCGACTTGGGCGCTGACACCAATTTGAACACCAATTCGGATGGCACGCGCTGGGTTGGGGTCCCTCTGCTGGAGCCGTAACCATTGCCCGGTTCTCTTTGCGGCTGCAGGCCCTAACGTTTAGATAGAAAAACAAAAAAAAAGAAGGGATGAATTCAGCCCGGAAAAGGAAGAGGGCGGTGCGAGCGAGGGGTGGGTGGCGACCGAGAAATACCTAATGTTCCGACGCCCGGCACCTAATACTGACCACCCGCTTCTTTCCCTCTTGTCCGTCGTCGAGACGATCAGAATTCAATGCAATGGCCGTCCCGCCCGATAGCTTCTTCCCCTCATCGTTGCTCGAGATCTAGGCTGCCGCCGCCCGTCGCCCAGGGCATCTAGTTCCCTAGCCAGTGGCCCCGAGTGCCGCGTGCGTACATCCGGCCGGCGCCCCTCGCCCGAGACACGATCGATAATAATAACAATAAAAAAAGAATAGAAGAAAAAAAGAACATGACACCTCCGGGAGCGCGCACCTCCCGCACATCCCTGGTGGGGGCCGTGCAGACGCTGCCCGTCATCGTCGAGGACGAGGTCGGCGACGACGGGGCGACGACGGCGGCGGCACCACCAGCGGTCCCGCCCAGGTCGGCCCACCGCCCAGACACGGGCAGGAGCAGCTCAGGCCGCCCGACGCCCTTGTCGTTTCTGCCGCCGCCGGCGTCGCACTACAACGGGCGGGAGCTGGCGCAGGGGCAACCGCGGCAGCAGCAGCAGCGGCGACCGAGCCAAGAACCGGAGCAGCACTGCCCCCCGCCGCCCTCGTTTGCGCACGCGGGCAAGAGGAGGCTGAGGAGCGAGCTCGCGGAGCTCAAGGCCGAGCTCGGCGACGGCGCCGGCGAGGTGCAGCGCAGCCGCTTCCCCTGGCTCGACCGACTCCAAGGCAGGGGCGGCTGGTGCAGAGTCTGCTTCGCAGTGTCGGCCCTGGTTCTGACCATAATTGCCGTTGGCCTGGGCGTAGGGCTCGGACTGCGCCTTGGGCAGAGGTCTGTCACCGCGTCACCCGGCCCGGCCGCACTTGAAGCATAGGGGGTGACACACACCCGCATGTGCCTGCAGAATTCACGCTGACGACCAAACTCAAATCCCTGGCTTTTTTGGGCTCGTTGACTGCTCCGTTTCCAGGAACGCAGCACGGTCGAGCCCGATGCCCAACATGGCGGGCCAGACTCCGGTCGACTTGTTTCCCGCCGGGGCATACTCGTTCACGGCGGCGCTCACCAGCGTCGCCAGAGATTGTGCGGCCGATCCCGCCGCCTTTGGCTGCTATCCATTCAGCACATATAACACGGCATTTCCGGATGCGTCGGCTGCAACGTTCCAGTGGGTCATCAGGCCGCTGGGAGGCCCGAGGTACTCCATCTCGTCGGCCAACCCCTTTGCGCCGCAGTTCGACAACATGCCCACGGAACTGATAGACGCCGGCTCGGGCTCGGAGCGCTTCGTCTTCAACTTCAACTTTTCCAAGGCCTTTGTGCCGACCAAGCCCCTGGCCGGCAGGAGCGGAGTCACGGCCACCAAGTGCTGGTACAACGCGACCATGGTCGAGGCCACCGTCTGGACGAGAGAGCGCGCCAGCTACCCGGCCGGGATAGTGCGCGCGTCTGCGCCGGTCAACGCAACGTGGGACTTTGAACCATGGCCATATCGGTTCAACATGACGCAAAGACAGGCGCCTGGTGTCGACGTGCCCGACTGCCGCGACTTGGACGGCAAGCCGGTTGGGCCAGGGCTGGGCGCCGCGCCGGGGTCTGCCGGCGAGTGCGCGTGCATGTACCAGAATGCTGGGCTTGGCTGAGAGCGAGGGCAGGCTCGCAAGAAAAAAGACCAAGTCCAAAGTCGGATCAGGCGCATCTCGACCAACAAACACCCCGCCAACCAGAGAGGGTCAAAGCAGAGAGGGGACCGGTGTCTGCGGCGGAGCCAGCTCGGACTCGGTTGAACAGCCCGGCCGCCTGCAGCCGCCAGAGCCTTGATCCGGGCAGGCCATGCAGACCCCGTGGACGCCCGCCGCCCAGCCGAGAGTCCCGCCTTTGTGGCCTCGGGGATAAAGCCTCAGGCCAGGGCAGGCCACAGGCGCGCCATCCAGCCGCTCGGCCACGGCGACGCGAGCCACGGTTGGGGCACAGGAGACCCAGGCTGCTGGACGGATGCAGGCAGGGTCAGGAGCCGCTCGGTGGGTGCGGGCGGGGTGGGGAAGGGCGTCAGCTGGCACACAGAGAAGGGGCAGCGAAGAAGCAGAGAAGGAAGAAAAAAAAGAAGATGGCAAAAAAAAGAGCGCGGCGCCGGCTTTGGAGATTAGCCGACTGGATATGCGCATCAATCAATTGTGGGCTCCCCAACAGCGGCACCGGGTGCGCAGAATAGCCTAAAAGCAACGGCCAAACTGCTGTGGAGCGGCGCCGCAGGGCGTGTGTCGCCGTCGAGGTGGGCAGGCACCCCACTCCCCACATTGGACCCGGTGGCTGCTGGGCCAAGCACTGTCTCGGGCAAGACGCCAGGCCTCGGGAGTGATTTTTTAGCAGCAGGGCTGGCGCGAGAGCGAAGACAAACAGCTCTGGAGGGCCTGGTGCTGCGTGCTGCCAACGCAAAAACCACAGCAGAGCACCTGGGGTGGGCCTAGGACACAACAATGATAACAGTGATGCGCGAGCCCCGGATTTGGCTTGTTCCGTATCCTCGCCAGCGCCAGACGGCCCGCTGATCGTGCTGATAGTGCATGAGACGTCGACTCTGCAGCCGTCCAAACAAACCGATAGGCCCGCCAAGACAGCTACCGCGTACCCACCGAACCAGCCTCGAGCTCCCGGGATAAGCAATGGGGTGATGGACATCATTACCCTCTCCCTCGCGAGGGGGCGCCCAGGGGGGCTGGCGGTGCATGGCTGCTTGGCCCGGTAACAGAAAGGTGCCCATCCAGGCGCAACCAGTGTGGTGGTCCCTTGTGCTTGGGGTGCCCACCGGGAGGGGTGAGGGGAGGCAAAGGAATATCCATCCTCTTGTCCCTGTCGGGCATGCGTTTCTCCCGGAGACGCCACTCAGGCGCGCGCTTGGTGTCCCAGGCGGGAGGAGAAGGATGGCACTTGAGCCGGGCGGTTGGCTGCGGAGTATAAGACCGCGAGAGCCCTGCCTCGTCATCCCATCTCTGCTCTCTTGCACTTGCCTGCATCATCCCTCCTCCCCATCCTGAACGCATATACCCACGCCTAGATCCTTATTTGCTCGACGGAAGCCACCAAGGAAAGCAGACAACCAGATACACCCAAGCAGGCGATAAACAACAGAGCAAGATGGCGGCCATCCCCAACGTCAAGCTCAACAACGGCAAGGAGATGCCCCTGGTGGGCTTTGGCCTCTGGAAGGTCCCCAACGACATCTGCGCAGAGGTTGTCTACAACGCCATCAAGAATGGCTACCGTCTGCTCGACGGCGCCTGCGGTATGTGACCACACGCATTCTCTTTTCCCCCAGTACCAGCCCAGCTTGCCTCGGCCTGTGCACCATGTCGCGCGGGGTTAGTCCTGCAGGAGACTGTCCGCTGCGCGCATGAGAGGAAAAAAAAACAGTTGGCCGGTGGTGGTGGTGGTGGTGGTGGTGTGGTCACCCGTCGTTCTCCGCTTGGTGAAGTACACACCCCCTACCCCCCCTACCTACCTACCCCTGGACGAGAGCAAGCAGCTGCCAGATCCCCACGTGGAATGGACCCCTTGCTTGCCCCACACTACTTGGTCCCTCTTGTTTTGCTTGTATGCACATGCTTGGCCGGCTAGTGCATCCATCTCGACCAGCCCCCTGCCTGCATCTGGCGATATCGCTGCCGTCTTGATGGCAACGCATACAGAAAGCAAGCTGACAGCAGCCGCATCCTCGTCCTCCTCCCCCCTCCTCCTCTCCAGACTACGGAAATGAGGTCGAGTGCGGCCAGGGCGTGGCCCGCGCCATCAAGGAGGGCATCGTCAAGCGCGAGGACCTCTTCATCGTGTCCAAGCTCTGGAACACGTTCCACGACCAAGAACGCGTCGAGCCCATCGTGCGCCGCGGACTGGCCGACTGGGGCATCGACTACTTTGACCTGTACCTGATCCACTTCCCCGTCGCGCTCGAGTACGTCGACCCGAGCGTGCGCTACCCGCCCGGCTGGCACTACGACGCCGAGGGCAAGGAGATGCGCCGGTCAAAGGCCACCATCCAGGAGACGTGGACGGCCATGGAGAAGCTCGTCGACGCCGGCCTGAGCCGCAGCATCGGCGTCTCCAACTTCCAGTCCCAGCTGCTCTACGACATGCTGCGCTACGCCCGCATCCCGCCCGCCACCCTCCAGGTCGAGATGCACCCGTACAACGTCCAGCAGGACCTCATAAGCCTGTGCGGCCACGAGGGCATCCAGCTGACGGCCTACTCGTCCCTGGGCCCGGCCTCGTTTGAGGAGTTCCACTTCCCCCACGCCGAGGCCATGACCCCGCTGCTCAGCCACCCCACCATCGTCGACCTGGCCGCAAAGTACTCAAAGACGCCCGGCCAGATCCTCCTGCGCTGGTCCACCCAGCGCGGCATCGCCGTCATCCCAAAGACCACAAAGGAGAAGCAGCAGCTCGAGAACCTCGACATCCTCGCCTGGGACATTGACGCCGACGACATGGCCAAGATTACCGCCATGGACAAGAAGACCCGCTTCAACGAGCCTGTAAATGTGAGCGCTGCCGGGTTTTTTTTCTTGTCCCCTTTTTGTCCCATTTTTGGGCACTCTTGCCCGCCCCATCCTAATCTGATAGCTAACCTTGGTAAAAAAAAAAACAGTACTTCCCGGGCTCGACCCTCCACATCTTCGGCTGAGCCCGAGTGTCTCCTGTTTGGCTCGTTTGGCTGGTCTCCTCTCAAGGGATAATGCCAAAAGGTGGCAAATCTGCTCTCTGCACAAGAGCCAGCCATCACCCAAAGCATTCTTGCGGCAGGTTCGAATTTGACGACCATATAATGACGGGCGCTGTCCGCTCTTGCTTCCTGGGTCATGGAGATACTCGGTGGTATTTTATTAGCTAGTAGTCGTTAATGATTATCATGACCCCCTTGTCAACTGCTTCTAACTGCGTATCGTATTCCCTTCCACGCCCAGTGTCTGGCCTCGTTCACCCGAGATAGAAAGGCCAAATGCAAGCGCGCTCTGTTCAGCACAGTGAGCGTTTAGAAACCAAGAATCGTAAGCAGACAAGAGACTCACTCCTCCGCCCTCTCTGGACATGGGAAGTCAAAGATTAATCTTCCGAGTTTCCCGGTCAGAGGTGCGTATCCCCTCAAACAATGTTGCCCTCAGTGAGCCTGCCTGGGCTACTCCAACAAGATTAGAGCGTTCCATCAGAAACCAACAGATGTCTAGTATCCGTGCATGAGACCTATGCGAAAAGGCCATGTGTGACTCGACCTGTACATGTCTGGGTGACTGTGTCGAGTGGTAAGTAGGTAGCTACCTAGGAATGGGGATAACTGGCATGCATCGATGCCCGACAAGCCCAACGCAAACCTACTCCCGACAATTTCCCACTTGAGGCTGTGCCGCTAGGTGAGGTGGTTTTTATAGTAAAATCACGATACAAATGGATTGTTGTCTGTGACCGTCTCACGTCTTGATACCAAGAAAGAAGAAAAAAGAAAGAAAGAAAACAGCATAGAGGGTTGCGGTGTCGACTCAAAACAAGGGTATGAGAACGCATAGATAGTGGATATTGAGGACGGCATTTGCCAAAGGGGGTATAGATTGGACATAGAGCATGAAATAGAACAGACTTTAAGTTACGCGGATATAAGCTGTCGCAGGAGAGCCAGTTATCATTAGTATGAACATCCGGCACGTTTCAGAAGCGGGCGGGCTCGTGGGCGTGAGACACAACCATCTCAGACTTACTTGCGTCGATCTGCGTCAACTGTGGCAGTGCTAGCCGCACCTTGTTGCGGTACAGCGCGGGGGCCCGAAGCTGGAGCGGGTTCCCCTCAAAATACACCGTGGTGAGTTTCTCCTTGTCGCGCAGCTCCCTGTCGAGCTCGGCAAAGTCGGCCACTTGATTGTAGCTAGCCCAGACATCAGTGAGCTCTTTGAGAGGTCCAAGTCCCTTGAGGCTGACAACTTGGTTGTTGGAAATGTCCAGGACCTGCAGCTTGGTGTTGTGCTCCAGCCCCTCGAGCGACTCGAGGGCGTTGTGGGTGATATAAAGTTCTTGCAGCTGGGGCACATCCTTGAGAGGGGATAGATCCCGGATCCGGTTGGACTGGATGCTCAGGAGCCGGAGTTTTGGGAGGCCACCGAGCCCGCTCAGCTCCGTGATCTTGTTCTTGGCCACGTACAGCTCCTCGAGGGCTTTGAGCGAATCCAGGTTCTTGATTTCACGGATGCGGTTCGAGCCCAGCTCCAGCATGCGAAGCTTGACGAGTCCCTCGAGGTTCTCAATCTCCCTGATCTTGTTGGACACGAAGAACAGGTCCGTGAGCTGCGTGAGATGGTTGACCTTGTCTATACGCTTGATTTTGTTGAAGCTGAGGTCTAGCCACGTCATGGATTTCAACTCTTCGAGGCCCTGTATTTTGGTGATCAGGTTGTCGTATAGGTCCAGCTCTTGCAGCGAACCCGCCAGAGCCGCGAGGCCCTCGATATCCTGGATGGCATTCTGGCGGAGACACAAGCTCGTTACCTTCTTGAACCTCTCGAGCCGGAGGCTGGGGATACTTCGGACACGAGAGTGTGTGACATTAAGCTCCTCGGTGTCGGATGGCTCTCCATCGAGCAGATCTGGTTGTGTGCGCAAAGCGTCAGCCTTTGGGAAACGGACACAAAGCAGCCGGTGCGCATATAACAAGAACGAGCCGCCGTGCTTCTGACTGACCCTCATCTGCCGGTATGACCTCGCCAGGGTTGACGTTCTCGTCGTCCGAGTACTCTGGGTCTGAGACGGCTTCTGGGTTGGAGACTAGTGCGTTCTTTGGGACCCTTAGCTTGCCATCCCACCCCTTGCTATTCCTCAGTCCGGGGCTTGGCTGGTCCTCCGGTGCTGCGCTCGAGTCGCCGCCGGCAATCTCGATGTGTTGAGGATGCGACTGGACCTCCTTCTGCGGCGGCGGCGGCTGTTCGCCGCCCTCCTGGGGCTGACCAGGCATGGCGAGGCTCCGATTGAGGCAGGCGACGCGGCGCGGCGGCGAGAGCGGGGGTGCTTTCGAAGGGTCGGGATGGGGCGCAGAAAGCGGGATGCAATTTTTTTTTCCACTCCTCTTCTCGACGACTCGATTACCCTGTCTAGTCGTTTGTTATGTTGTGTGTTTGTCGCTGTCGAGGATCGTGCCGTGTGCGGCTTTGCAGCTGAGCTGGGAATGGGCCGGTGGTTTGGAACGCAGGCAGCCGAAGCAGGCGTCAGGCGAGGCGAAGGGAGAACGATGGATGGCAGAAGGCGGCGGCGGCGGCGGCGGCGGTAATTTGATGTCATCAGTGGTGGGGTGCTGTAGGCAGCGAAACAAGCCTTGTGCATGCTTTGGGACGGATGTGCAGTGGAGCCCCCGCCGACAGTTTCGCGTTTTTGGCATTCGACCACCTGAAGCAGGCCACTGGTCGCCCCAGCCGTCAACAGAATACAGCCCCCATCCGGCCCAGGCCCAACCTTGGACCAAAAGAGAGCGCGCAAAGTCGCCGCATTGATTGGCATTCATTCATTGGTGCCAGCGATGCCAACAATGCCAGCGCGGTCTGCCTGTAAGGCATCTGGCGCCTATGGCTTTTTATGCAGTTCTCTGGTCAGCCCTGCGAGGAGCAATGCCCGAGGCGCGAGACTGCGATGGGCAAGCCGGGCAGTCCCCAGCTGCCGTGGCGCGCCTAGGCCAGCACCCTCGGCGAGGGCACTGTCCGGTCCGGCCCCGCGCTGTGGAACGGCCGCGACCAGGTGGTTCGATGGGCCTGGGCGGAATTGCCGGAGATGGATCCACGCCGAGGCGCTCCTACTACCGCCGTTGGTCTTTACCGGGCTGCTCGTGGCCCTCTGGACGTGGAAGTGTGCCATGATGGTGCTTTTCCAGAACAAGATAATCTATATGCCAGGGCTGCCGCCGGGGACTCGCAACGAGGATATCAGCGACTACATCCATGAATGCCAAGGCGTGGCGTGGCGGACGGAACGCCTGCGGTCAGAGGATGGCACATCGCTCGTTTTTGCAGTCGCCTCGTCCCCGGCCGTTGGCTCCCGGCCAGGTTCTCCAGCTACCTCTGTGAGAAACCATGTCTACATTCTATATCTCCAAGGTGTGTATCTCCAGTAAGCACGCCCGCAAATACAGCTTGCCGGGCAAGTCGATTCCTGTGTTGCCGTTGACGTGAACCGTGCGCCGAGCCCGCGCTCAGGAAACGCTGCCTCAATACCCCCTCGCCTTCCTATGCTTTCGGCCATCCTCCATGCAACGTGGAATGGCACAGGCTCGGACACAGCGCAAAAACGGAACGCCGCCTACACGATGGCCTGCGTAGGCTATCGTGGGTACTGGAGATCCTCAGGGCGTGCATCCGAGAAGGGCATCAACATGGACGTCATGTCCGCCTGGAAATGGATTTCGGACACACACGCTCGCATGTACCCCTCCAGCGACAGCGCACCCACGCAGCCTATCCTCATCCTATGGGGCCACAGCATCGGCGCGGGCTTTGCAACTAATTTAGCCGCCGCAGTGGCAAAGAGCAGCGCTCTCGCTCGGACCGCGAATCAGCACTTGCTACCGGTCGATGCCATAATATTGGAAACACCCTTCCTTTCGATCCGCGCGATGCTCGAGGCCCTCTATCCTCCGAAATGGGTACCGTATCGCCATCTTTGGCCCTTCCTACGGAATCATCTAGACAGCGCAGCAAACCTCGAAACAATCGCAAAGTTTGATGTGGGGGCACGCTCGCCTCCCCAAGTTTTCATTGTTGCCGCTGAGAAGGATGAAATTGTGCCACGCCATCATGCCGAGGACTTGCACCAACGGTGCGAGCGGCTCGGGATACCAGTCCAGTGTCATTTAGTGCGGACCGCGTACCACAACGAAGCCAGCACCCGCAGAGATGGTCAAGCGGCCATTGCAGCCTTCATCCGTGGACGAGCGGACAACTAGGTTTGGAAGGGGGAGGGTTTAAGGGGTCAAGGAGAGCCAGGATAACCAGAGAAAGGGAGAGAAAGGGAGAGATAGGGAGAGAGTGAGCGTGTGTGTGACAGCCTTGTGATGTGCGTTGTTGGGCGTCATCCGGCTGGCAGAATGCACATACGACAAACTGCAACTCGCCCGAAAAAAAGGCGCCTCCACTCACATGCAGCCCCAAGGATCGGACGCAGGACCCGGAATCAGGGGGTGGCAACTGGATCGTCCTTTGTCCGGAACGACAAGGACGGGGATTCTTTCGCGGCGTGGCCGAGCTACTGTAGCTCCACCAGGATAAATCTGGGGGGAACTGCGTGAAGACGTGTTCGCGGGTTAACAGCTCCCAGAGGGTGGGAATTGGTGCTCGCAGCTGATGAGCTCGTGGCGAGGGGTGCCTTTGAGGAATTGACGTCCACAGCGGCAAGAGCAACGCCTGTGCCGGCTCGATTGATCGCATCGCCTGCTGGATGAATCTTTGCCGCGAAGAAGAATCCCCGTGGCCGTTCCAGAAGAGCTTGCCCGATGTCGAGAATCTGAGGTGAGGCTTTGCAGGGGCCGGAATGAGCTTGGACCAGGATGTTGCGACGGCTCCACGCCCTGGCAAGGGGCTAGGACGGATTCACACTCTCCCCGGCAGGAAAACCAGAGGCGAATATGCATGGCGCCGCCGACTTGGGCAAGGCTCGGCATGGCTAGTAATCAGGTCCTCGAATCACAGCACTGGCCCCAGCAATCCGCCCGGTTCGGCCACGGCGCCCGCTATGACTCCCCTCAACCTCGGAGATGGCCAGTCCCAGCAGCCGTGGCGGATTGTTTGCTTGCTTCTGGCAGTCAGTCACTGCGTGATGGCTGCAGAGCAGGCGGGCTGGGCCCTTGGGCGTGCCGGCCAGCGGTTGGGGATGCGTCCGAGCCAGCCCACCCGTCCCCACGCCCAAAGCAAGCAGCAGCCTGCACAGTCGAGCGCGGCCCCGTTTTTAATCCCGGCTGCTCAATTAAAACCATGTCGGTATCCCTCGCCCTGGCCCAGCCCCCTCGGCCGCATCCGGCTTAGCGTCCTCACGTGATGTCGTGCCCATATCCCGTCGGGCTGCTCTGGCCTGACGCGTGGTGCCGACAATCGACGCGCCAGTATCTCCAACCTGGTGTGTCTGCCTTGACGGCCGCCTTCTGCACCGAGGTACTTAGCAGATAACATGCTTGGCTGCATGGGACCTCCCGGCCCCGCGTTTGTATATAATTGCCGCGCCCGCAGTCATTCCTCGCCTTCTTCTTCCCTTTTTCCATCATCGTGCTGCGGCCTCAGGTAAGAAAAGAAGAGTTTGGTTTGATTGCCTCCTCTCCCGACCGAAATAAAATTTAAAAAAATATCGTTTCTCTGTCGCTCTCATCAATCAGGCTGTCTTTCAAGTAATTATTACTCCTCCGTCTGCATCGCCCCGGCCTCCCCATCGCGCCCCCATCTTCCTATTGTTCCGCCAAGCAACAATCGCTACCTTGTTGCTTTTAAATGCCCGCGGAATTGTCGTAACGCCATCGACACATCCCTTTCTATCCAATCAGACGAAATGTTCTCTTCGCGCTTCAACCCGCCGCCTTCTTCAAGCAAGAGCTTCTCGAAAAGCCACCGGGCAAACAAGCCCAGCTTGTCTTTCAGCAAGGAGGCCGGCGTCTCAAAGCGTCGCCATGAGTCTCGCCACGACTCCCGACGCCGACCAGCAACTGCATCGACGGCTGCGACCGAGGCAACTTCCCTCACCGTGGAAAGGTATTTTGCATCTAATCCATATTTTCGCCCCATCATCTACTGCCTCCGCCATGCTGACCCGTGTCGCCCTCCTCAAGCAACCTGACATCTGCTATCGTCACTCTGGTAGTTGGCGAAGAGCAGAGGATCTTTGCGGCGCATGAGCATGTCCTCTCCCACTCCCCCTTCTTCGAGGCGGCGCTCAGGGACCAGTACATGGATTCGCAGTCCAAGCGGCTCGCTCTTCCAGACGAGGAGCCTGAAATCTTCTCTTCGGTTCTCGAGTACCTGTACAAGGGAGACTACTACCCTCGGCTGGTCCACAACAAGCGTCGCAACTCTTGGGAGCTGGAACCTGTCGAGAGTGACAGCCGCAACGCCCTGCACCAAGGGCCTGATGGCGATCTCCTCAAGGACACTGTCATCTACTGCGCTGCCCACAAGTATGGCCTGGAGGAGCTGAAGCGAGTCGCTCTGCGGAAGCAAGGCCTCCGTACGTATCTCACTCTCCTTGGGCTCGTCCTCGGTTCATTACTCTCGCTCTCCCCACCGCCTCATACTGACTTCCCGTTTTCCCTATACAAGAATCGGGTATCCAGTGCAGCACCATCCTCGCATCTGCCCGTTACGCCTACGCCAACACTCCCGACACAGACTCCAAGCTGCGGGCCCACTACCTCGCCCTCATCATCCGCAGCCGCAGCACGTTCAAGCGCAGCGGAACCATGCAGCTTGAGATGTACAACGGAGGGACGCAGCTCTTCTTCGATCTGTTTGTTGCTTTGTGCAATCACGTGGATGACATCGCCACCGCACAGTGAGTATTTTTGTCGCTGCTGCCTTGTTGTCCAGGTTATCTTTCCGATTCTAATCACCAATATCCTCTTGCAGAACCACCCCTCGCAGCGGCCGCCACTTTTAGGCCCCCGTTGTCGGCCCCTCACTCAGCCCCGTCGTACCCATCTCTACGCTCCCGTCTCTGCCTGCTGCCTTCTCCAAGTGTCGCACGCGGCATCTATCCTTCCATGACAAATCCTAAACCCCAAGCAAAAAAAGGAACGAAACACCCCTGGCCCTCCCGGCGATGCCAGCCTTTAATGATTTACGTCAAATTTTTCATCCCGTCGTTTTCTTCTCCCTTTTTATGACGCAAAACACTTGGCTCTTTTACTTTACCATGGGCCTTTTTTTATTATCCTGTCACTTTGTTTTGCAAGATCTGGGAACGATACATTGGTGTTATGGAGAACCTTTTTGCTTTCATCTGGCGGTACGGCTTTGACTCGTTTATTCTTTTCCCCCCAGGCTTATATCAATATCCCGTCGATTCTCTCTAGACTCGGCTTGCATGCTTTTCATTCTTCGTTACTGTTATCCGTCTGTCACTGTGCCACTAGACTCGTTTTCCGTTAGGGACTTGGGTATGAGAGCGGAGGTAGGCAAGCGCCTGCCATCTCCTTGTTTCTTCTTCCTCTGGTGTTTGGATATGCCGACTGTTGTATTCTGCCGTCATGTTTTCGTATTTACTCCCTTCAGATATCCACATGACGATTCTGATATCAATGGGACCGCGCTAGGGCTGAGGGATGGAAGCTACAAAAATTGCACCGCAAGGACGAACTGTATCAATAACCTTCTCAACATCCTTTTGCCACCTTTTGACGTTTCAACTTTTTTTTCCGGGAGAGTCACAATGCAGTTCGTTTGAGCGACCATCTTGACCCACAATCACTGCGATATGCGTGGAAGCTTTTCTGTAGTAGCTTCACTGCCTAGGCAAGTACCTAGGCAGGGACAAGCATAGCGAGATTCCCAACGAACCGGGAGTTCTCGTCTTAGTTCTCCTTTTATGGAGTTTTCTGATGAGCTACAAAAAAACGTATGTGAGTGGGTGGGTATATAAAACAGAAAAGTCTGGTGGAAGTGTCTTGAGTCTCCTTTCCGCCGGCCATACGGGGCGCGTAAATCTATGAGTCACAAGTTAAAAGCAGAATGCAGATTTCCCCACATGCGCCGTCCATCCATGCAGGCCCGGGCCACTCTGTAGTCCGCAGATCTGGTTTGCCATAGAAAGCCCTGCCTGGCACAGGCTGTCCAAGCCGTCGTGCTGCTTAGAGGGAGCTGACAGGGCATGGGTCAAAGTAATGTATGCATCCATGAGTCGCATAGTTGTCAAGACTATGACCGGACTGCATCGCCAGGTTCCACAGCCGATCGAGATGCGGCCGAAAGTGATCTTGCCGAGATGAGTCCCAGAAGAATCCAGTCATTGGTGCTCTGTGAACCCTCACACGCCAGTTCCCGGAAATGCTCCGGTCTTGCTGAGCACGGCGATGCCTCGTTCTCGGTGGATGTATCCCTTCATAAGGTTCTGTGATTACGGGTGAGTCATTGCATTTACAAACAGGGCGGGCGCAGGCAACCTGAGGCATACAAGATTCGATGCCTCAATTTCTTCGGTCCGTCTTTGTGAATCGTTGGGGGGATGACGCACGGACAGGGAGGATGAGGGGTGCAAGTATCGTACCTTATAAATCATGTTCGCCAGCAGGCATTCGACCTCGTCGCTGTCGAGCGACTGCTGGCTGTTGAGGCTGATGGCAGCCGAGAACTCGGCCACGGGAATCCTGGTGCGGCGGATAGGGGCAGCGTTGGGGTCTTTGGACTCTTCAACGCCGCCCACCAGGAAGACTTTGCGCAGTAGATTGCGTAGGGCGACGTCACGACCACGCTCGAGGGTGAGATAAATACGGCGCTTCACAAACGTCTCCTCGCCAGCCTGAAGCGCCAGGTCGAAAGCATGGAGCTCTCCCTTTTTGATGCACCGCGACAGCGGTAGGAAAAGCTCCTGCAGACGCGGATAGGGCTCTAGAAGCGCCGGGCTAGGGAGCGTGTGGCTTGTGAGGAGGCGGCATGGGATAAGGTACGTAAGTATCAACCTGTTTGGGTCAACGTTGTCAGCGTCTGCAATGACTGAGGCCGCCAAGCCCAACTGAGGATACGGGTGTGGGCGGAGAAAGGGCCTACTGCTTGTTCTTGATGGCGTCCTTGTGACAGAGACTGTATGCCTGCTCAAGATGTGTCTCGGCCTGCGAAGGAAAGTTAGCACGCGCTGTAAACGTCCCACAGGTGCGTTGCGAGCCCTTGCAGAAGGACTGACCTCGACGTAGTTCTCGTCCAGAAACGAGAGAACGCCCTCGTAGTACCTGAAGGTGACCTGCTGAGACTTGGGAAACTGCGACAGAGTCGGCATGTCGCCTTTGTAGGCATTGAGAGCCTTGAGAATATTCCGCGACAGACTCGCCGAGTTCAACTTGAAGTATGTCTTGAACAGCAGGTTGATGATGTAGTAGATGCCCCATTTCCTCGAATCCTCCAACGGGGCCCTTGTGCCGATCTGGTTAGCATCTTTGGCTCCAAAGGTCCTGGTCGTGAGATGGGTCCCGTCTCCAGACATAGACCTACCTGTCGCTGAGACAGAGGGTAAATATCCGGTTGAGCTGTCTTGCACAGTCCTCGAGGAGCTTATTCTTGTCCGACTCGGTCTCAAAGTCGTCTTCAAACGTGGTGTTGTTGGCGTCGCTCGAGGTCCTGTTGCGTTCCTCGTCGGCCTTGATGGCGAAAAGCCTCAGATGCTTCCCGGCCACATACAGACATGGGATGGTCCAGGCCAAAAAGCCGTGGTTGGTATAGCCCCGGAGCATCACCGACGTCATCTCCTTCCACGCTTCATACACTCCCGACCACGATGGCCTGGTCTGTGCCCCCGACAGGCCATTGATGGAGAGGATCTCGCCGATGGCCTTCCAGAAGACAGTGTAGACCTCTGTCCAGCCCTGTGCCTCGTCGTGGGACAGGTGAGAGCCGCACTTCTTTTTGATCTTATTGCGGACCACTCCCTTGACGTCCTGGGGCGAGGCGCTGTTCCAGATGGCCTGCAGTTTCTGGAGGCCGTCCGCCGAGTCGGCAGGAGCCAGCGTGGTAGCAAGGAGAGGGCCATTTCCTGAACGGACCGCCTCGGCGAAGCGGTCGAGCAGTTGATCCATGGTCACGAAGCCCCGCCGCGGGTGTGAGCCGGTCTAGAAGTTGCTTATGTTGCCGCGCAGACCTTGCATTGCCCGGTTCCCAGAAAGGAAATGCACCACAGAGGTGCTTTGGGCTCTGTTTGGCTTAGATAGTAGTACCCGCCTTTGCTCCCCGGCACCGCGTTCTCGCGCAATTCTGGACTCCCAAGCCCATCAGCTCTCCAGGGTGTGGGTCGAATTTCGACCTGAGCGCTGATTCGTCTGCCGGTGGGCCCCTCCAACGCGGGCTTCTCAGCCACCTCAGCCCCGAGCCACATCCAGACAGCCCCACCCCAGTGCCCACAAAGACCAAAAGTGGCTTGGCCGCGATTAGGGCTTTTTCCACATCCTGTCCAAATTTGTCTATCGCCGACCACCAATTCCAAACTTCTTGCTTGAGAGTGAAGAAGGCGGCAACCACATCGACCACTAACGACCAGCGACCAACACAAACCTTCAAAGTAAGCGTCACAACTACAGCGCCTATTGAACACAACGGGAAGAGAGTATAGTTGCTGACATTCTTTCAAGATGGGTAAGCGAATGCTTTCTTTTCTTCCAGATGTGAAGCGGCGCTGCGCGGGCGAGGCACCCAGGTATCACGGTTCCCCGCCGAGGCACAGCCGATGACAACGCCGGAGACGATCTCTCCCTGTCGCCCGATGCGGCACATCTGGGATCGGAGACACTGCAACACATAAGGATCTTGCTGCAACGAGGGGGGCACGTCGCAATGGTGCCGTCCCTCATGAGAAACATTCTCTCGCCATTGCTGCCCACGCATTCCAGAGGCAGACCCCACGAGGGCGAGTGGGACGAAAACCCGGTCGCTCTTCTTCCGACGATACCGGCTACGCGAACGATGGACGCCTTGGCTTCAGATACGGCAGCCGGTTTCTTGAATCACGACAAGCGCACACAGCGGTTATGCCAGGGCTCTCGCGTCGGGGCGAGATGGAAGATTTTTGAGAAGAAAAACTATTACGGTGGACGGCTCGCTGACTTGAAGTCCGCCCACAGGTCGTCTTCAGGAATACCAGATCATCGGCCGGCATCTGCCGACCGAGACCAACCCTACCCCCAGCCTGTACCGCATGAGGATCTTTGCGCCCAACCCGGTTGTTGCCAAGTCCCGTTACTGGTACTTCCTGCGGGGTCTCAAGAAGGTCAAGAAGGCCACTGGTGAGATCGTTAGCGTCAACGTGGTATGTTCAGAGAGTCCCCCGCGGCCCAATGGAATTTGCGATGGGTGTAGATGGGGTCATGGTGCTGACACGAGACCGTCGGATAGATCCACGAGAAGCACCCCCTGAAGGTCAAGAACTTCGGCATCTGGATCCGCTACGACTCTCGCTCTGGCACCCACAACATGTACAAGGAGTACCGCGAGATGTCCAGGACCGATGCCGTCGAGGCCCTGTACTCGGACATGTCCGCCCGCCACCGTGCCCGTTTCCGATCCATCCACGTATGTTCCAGCCTGTTCCGGATGGGGCTGTTACGATGTGGTTTTGCTCTGGTACTAACATGCAGCTACAGATCCTCCGCGTCGTCGAGCTTGAGAAGACCGACGACATCAAGCGCCCCTACATCAAGCAGCTTGTCACCAAGAACCTCACCTTCCCCCTGCCCCACCGTGTTCCCAAGATCAGCACCAAGAAGATCTTCAGCGCGAAGCGGCCATCCACTTTTGCTTAAACGGGTCGGTGATGCCAGGGTTCGGGAGGTTCTTCAGGTGTTCATTACGGGTTCAGGGACATGTCTCACAGCATTTGCTCATAGGAAGGGCGACTACGAACGAAGAATAAAATTTCTGCATGGTCTTTGTCCTTGGGGCCCAAGGTTCGTTTGCAGACCAGAGGGAGGCTCGCGGGTTGCGAGCTGCCGCGGGCCAGTGATTCTTCTGGAGTTCTACGAGACAGGAGTTATGGATTCAAAAGTGTCAACTTCAGCCCGGGAACAGCTTTCGTGAGCGCCTGATGTGTGACATTTCTGGCTGTGACTGTGACTGTGATGGGTGAATGTAAAAATGCTGTGAGCCTCGAAACAGACCAAATGGAGGTCATTTATGGCGAGGCATGGCAGGTCACAACGATCAAGGAAATCTTCAAGGCTGGCAACTTGGGTGCGAGGGTGTGCGGCAGATGCTCGTCGCCCATCTCGACACGCAGTTGGTTTTTTACTCGGTGCATACCGGCAGACATCTACGAAGCAAACAAGGGCTCTGTCTGGATGGTTTTCTATTTGTGCATCGTCTGAGCTAGTATGGTATTCGGCTCATTTCCCATGGTCTCAATGAACTAGCTTACATAGGCTTTCAAAGCAATGGCAACTTCTCTCCTCTGAGCGCTTTTTTTTGTCTTGCATGGACTCTTGTGCATGTACCAACCTTTGATCAGCTGGCGATGTAGCGCAGCGGGGGGTTAACCGGATCCCACACCCGAAACTCGGTTGAGTCATCGTGCTTTTGATTCTTCGGCGAAGTCGCCGGAGCAAGCTGACCACCTACGAATATGTATAAGAAGATGCTCGGATCGGAAATGTGCTAGAGCATTGTTTCTTTCATGATTGTCTCGGATTCACATGTGTATTTTTCTTCTGCCGTGATCCATAAAAACCGGTATGACAGTCAACAACCAAGACGCACATGCACCCGATGAAAATGACTTCGTCGTGGTCAACACTACCCTCCCGTCACTCCCGTACCCACCCAACGCGGAGAGAGCCGACATCGTCACAGAGCGGTTGATCCTAAGGGCGCTTAAGAAGGACGATCTACAGCCCTTGCATGACCTTCGTCTGCAGCCAGATGTCATGGTTTGGACGTCAACAGGTAGAGTCGATAAGGACCTTGCTGAGACCCAGATAAAGCTGGACCTGTTTCTACCGCCCGGCGATGCGGAAACGTTCAACTTTGCCATCTGCTGGAAGGAAACGGGCGAGTTTATCGGAATCGGGGGGTCGCACCGCCGCAAAGGCGATTATGGGTACGTGCCAACCTCAATCGGCATGTTTACAGAGACACGGGCTGGAACAACAGTCGCTGTGACGGTGGGCTGATCGGACCACATCTAGCTGGCCAGAATTGGGCTACATGATCCGCAAGGAGTTCTGGGGCCGCGGCCTGGCCACCGAGCTTGTCAAAGGATACGTGGATGCGTATGTGAAGCTACCTCGGTCTGCGGTGCAACTGAGGGTTGACAGGAGGTCAGTTGTGGCCGTCACGGCAGGCCAACAAGCACAACTGGAACCCCTCGAGGCGCACGAGGTCTTGGCAGCCGTTGTCGAGACCTCAAACGAGCGGTCGCACAAGGTTCTCAGGAAATGCGGGTTCGAGAGGATTATGGACTACCTCGAGCCCGATCTGAGGGATCCCTCACAAACGACCGCCCTGTCGGCCTATCGCCTCGTGGTGAGGCAACCTGGACCTGGCGCTTAGCAAAGCCTCGCGGCGCAGACAGGGCAGTCCTGTGTCGCAACCACCACGTGTTGAAGACGTCCTTGCCTTCTCTGCCCAGGTACATGGGCGGTGCCGGCCTCGGCAATAAGAGGATGGGCTGTATTCACGTCTCCCATGAATTATGGATCTCTGCTGTAGGTGTCTTTTTTTGGACACCTCGGATGCGTTACATGGGCACAACGCCAGCGAGGATGGAAGGCTGTGCGTGCCGTTTTGCGCAGGCAGGCTATGTAACCCAAGTACACAGTCACGCAATTGTAGTAAGCCGCACCACAAAGTCCCAAATTTGGCTTCTCTGGCGGCGGCTGCGGACAAGTAACCCCATCAAGAGGGCCCCAATTGGCCAGGACGCCCCGCTGTGGGTATTGGTCGCGACGGCGCAAGGCGGTGAGGGCTTCGTCTGGCTGCAGCCAAGGGCCGGCGCTTGGGAACTGCAAGTCGGCCAGAGGGGAGGGCAGCACAGCAGGCCCGGGTGGTGGTGCTCGTCAATTGCGACGAGCGGGCGCGCGGCGGGGGATGGTTGACTGTCGGGCTCTGCAAGACGTGGGTGCCCGTCGTCGCGGAGGCGGTCGGCAATGACTGCCCGCTCGCCCAGGGCGGAAAGAAGGCGATGGAAGGAAGGAAGAAGTTGCAGCTCCGGGACATCCTGTGCAAGCCATGCGCGTGCGAGGCGGGAGGTAGCATTGCGATGATATCAATCGCCGGCGAACTGGGCAGAAGCTCGGGTGCGCAATCGCCCGCGACGGCTGCGGTGGGCACCTGACGTGCCCATACCAAGACTGCGGGGGTCAGAATGGCTGTCGGGAACCAGGCAGACCCTTCCTGCCAGGCTCGCCGGAGCGGGGCTGGGGTGACTCCCAAGGCGAGAAGAGCAAAAAAGCTGCACGTCGCAAACAAGAGGTCTTGGGCTGCGGGCCCAGCAGACCCTGCTCCTGAGTGTGTGCGCCGCCCCGAGCCTCCACAGCGGGCGTCAGTCAGCTCCACCGGCCGCAGCAGCTGGCGGCGCTCACTCGCACGAGAACGATCGCATCCTTCGTTCGTTTTCTGTGAGTTGCGCTGCTCTCAAACAGCGCCCAGCACACGTCGGAGCTGGAACAGACAGCCTGGTCTGTTTGCTGTGCTGGCTCCGCCGCCGGGGGGATTGCTTGCCGCACATTTCAGTAGATTGAAGCTCCCGTTATTTATCACCCGCGAGGCTCTCCCGCCATCCTCAACCTTCCTGCCCTCCCCACTTCTCCCTCCGTTACGCACGTGCGGCCTCCGCCAACTGCAGTAGCCCGATCGCCCACGCACAGCCAGCACCCACTCACCCACCCACGGGCCACCACCCACCACCGGGCCACCAAACGAGACCCCTCAGCGCCTCAATTGCGACTTGCGAGGCAGCCCGGCCCGCCGCAGCACCCCGAGCGGCCATCTCGACTAGCGCCCGCGCCAACGACACGCTTTTTATAAAGACATCCTTCTCTTGGGACCAAGCAGCAGGAGGAGGCAATTGATGTTGTCGTGCGCCGCCAGCAGCCAGGTCCGCCTCCCCCGCGCTGCCTTGCCAATTGCACCCCAAACCTGGTCGGTTACGTGCCGTCGCACCGCATTACCCTGTTTGCGGCTCCAACATTCTCTCCGCCGAAGCCCCTCGGTCACCTACGCGCTCGATCCCAACGCCAGCCACCAGCCCTTCGCTCTCCTCCCTCCTCGCCCTAGATACCCAGACTTGCGGGACATGCCGCCGCCAACCTCGACAATCCACCTCGCCCTTTTTTGCTGAACTCGCCCGCGCCAAAAATCCGCGCCCACGGCCCAACAGGCCCCCCCAACCCGCGAGGATGGCGACAGAAACGGTTGACCCCAAGGCCTACTATGGCTATGTGTTTGACAAGGAAAAAGGCCCGACGCCGGTGCTTGAGGCCCTCTTGAAAGCAATAGCGCTTCATATTGTTCGTCTGCGCGTCCACCCTTTTGTTGCTCGCCCGGGAGGACCACGCTAACCACCTGGACACCGCCATCCTAGATGGACGAGGTCGGCGAAAAGAACTGCAAAGCCTTGGTTCCGAAAAAGCTCGCGCCATTTTTCCGGGCCGCTGGCGGCGATATGGATAGTTAGTTGCACATGCATCCCCTACTTGGCCCCTTTTCTCCGGCTTTGTTTTTCTGACCATTATGTAGGCTTCCTTGCCATGCCCTCCCGGTCCATATCGTATGTCTGGCAGGTTCTGGGCTGTCAGCACGCTCTCCAGCAGCCGACCGGTAACGACTTTGGGGCCCCATCAATTCCAGCACTCACCGTCAAGGGCTTTGTGCGCTGGATGTCCATTAATATTCTCCTCGACCCCGAGGAGTACCACACCTACGTCCAAACCTGCCTGAAAGAGTGGGATCTCAAGCACCCCGAGACCAGCGAGCCATTCCCCAAGGAGCTGCCTCGAGAGGCCTTCCCCATGGAGACAGACGCTGAGATAAACAAGTGGCACGAAGAATGCGCCGAGAATCTGCGCCGCGAAGCCACCCCTCGGGAGGAGCCACGGGCCACATTTCCAGACGCTCGGGTCAAAGAAGGCTATTCGCATGTCCGCTTCCCGGGCGCTGCCGCTGCCGCTGGCGGGGCCGCCGGTTTCGCCACCGCTTCGGCCTTTACATCTTCCAGGCCCAGGCCGGCGACTTCTCCGCGTGCTCGCGCCACGCACTCGCGCCCTGTCACTTTCAGCCACGTCCCAGGCCGAGATCCGCGGTCTCCTCCGGTCCAGACACCCTTGTCACCGGAGCAGCGCCGCGGCGGTTCGCGCCGCGGGTCGTCGCCTGAGGATGCTGCCCGTCGGCGCAGCTTCTCCGACTACCCCAATTCACCACGCGATCCACCGCATCCGCACTCGCGTTCTTCGGAGCATCTTCGTGCACCCGCGGCCCACCACATACCCGTATCCCCGCGCCGACACAGCCAGCCGAGACACTGCTCCTCACCGAGCGACTCGGATGGTCCCCCGAGCCCGCGCTCCAGCCACAAAGGACGTCACCCCGGCCCGTCGCATCACTCATCTCCAGATCCCGCGAGCGTGCCCGTCCGCCGCACAAATACCCAGCCGCAGCCGCTCCGTCCCCGTGCCGCGAGCCCCGGCCCTAGCCCGCCCGCGTCTGCCCCTGGATCAACCCCGGTATTAAACGGCGACGGTGACGAGCGCCGGTCCCGTCGGCGCGAGGAGCGACCGGACGAGCCTCGGACACGCTTTCATATTCCATTCATCTCGGCATTCCTGCCAGGAAGCGCCGCTGATAGGGCTCGCAGCTCGTCGCGGACACATAACGGCGCGCCACCATCGTCTCGACACCTGCGTGATGATGTGTCGAGTTCCAAACTGGGCCGTGGCTGGTCTCGCAATGATGACTACGACAGTGATCCCACCTCTTCTGACGACAGCCGAGAGCGCCACCGACGCCGGAGGAAAATCTACGATAGGGACCGGGAACGTGAACGCGAGCGCGAGCGCGATCGCGACCATGCGCGCGAAAGGGAGCGTGTGCGCGATAGTGAGAGGGATCGCGACCGGGACAGAGAGATGGAGGACGAGCGGGATCGGAGAAGTCGCAGAGAACGCGAGCGGGAACGGGAGCGCGAGCGCGAGCGCGAGCGGGAGAGAGAAAGGGATCGGGACCTTGACCGACACGGGGACCGGGGTAAGTACACGTACCGACCCGACGTGTACCGGAGAACCAGCAGCCACGCCGACATTGACCGATGGCGCGGCGTCGACGTCGAGCACCTATTTCGGGATCGCGAGAGAGAACGAGAGCGAGATGGTCCCCGGGATGAGCGCAGGCGGGCTGATCCTCGCGGGCCCAGCCCTGTTGTCCAGGTCACTGGCGTCAGTGGCAGGAAATACCCGACGACAGCCGAATCTGGATGGTCACCTTGAGAGTACCAACCGACTGTCACCTCTGCCTCTTGGTTTTTGTTGAGTTGGCAGTGACAAGTCACGGCCGGCTGGATGTCATCTCTTTATTATGGCTTTATAGGCCGAAGATTTGTTTACGATTTGATGGATTTACACATGAGGCTTTTATGAGGGGTTGATTGGGTTATGACTTGATTTTTTTATTTTACATTTTCTTCTTTCTTTTCATGTATTCTTGTCCCTCGTTGATAACAAGTTGGGTTGCCTTGGAGCATGTTGTTTTTAAATCTTTGAGCCTGGATACCCGCGGTTCGTCATTGCAATCCTGGTCCACTTATTTTCACCAATCTTACCGGCTGGTCTTTCTCCTGAAAATATGTTATTTTTTATGGCGTCTTTTGTATTGGCCATCTCATGGACCGCAGCGATATCCTTACCCTCCAGTTCTTGATGAATGCCACCTGCTATGGCAGCCCAACCCCCTCGAGCCTTCCCAGGGAGAATTTAGTGTCGATCTCACCATCTAAGATACAGCCTTGTCCTGAGGGCAAGCGCAAAGAGCGGTCGAGCTGTGTCTTCTTGTATTGGCAGCTGCCAGTCTCCTCTCAGAGGGATGGCGCCGCAGTTTTGTCCAGTTTCAGTCGGCAATGGGCAAGATGTATTTGTAGTCGCCAAAGCACCTAGCTCGGGGCAGCACACTACCAGAAAAAAAAGAAAAAAAGAGCAGCTTATAGCCAACATACTCTTTTAGGTCATCTCATTCTCTCTCTCTCTCTCCTCTCTTTTATATCGAGGAAGCCATCCTCTTTGGCTTAAAGCCGTCGTCCAGCAGCTGGGAGCTTTGACAGGTTTCTACGAAAATAATGTGCCGGAATTATTATCACAAATACAGCGGCTGCGGGTGCGTTCTGCGATACTATACTTTCCAGGTAAGGGTCGCCGACATGCAGGCGTCTAGTCTTGTTTTGGCAGTTTTATATGTGGCAAACAAGCTGACTGGCATTTGGCTATCGATGCTATTCGAGCAAACTCTCAAGTGCTCGCCAGGCCCGCTATCCAACGACTGCTACTAGGATAAACTTATCAACAATGCACCCCGATCCTACTGTCGCTTCCACAGATGGTTCCGAAGCCGCACAACGGCTGCTAACCGGGGGCCGAGGGCCCGGCGCACCACCCCCTGTCTGCCCACGCCATTGCAGAGATCGGAGATGATTGGGACCTGGACGACCGACTCGGAGTACTGATGGCTGGGATAGCCCGTGGCTGCGCATCAAGGCCCTGTCTTTCAAGCGTGCGCTGTCCAGGGCGCAACGGGGCCTCGTCGGGGCATTCGACTGCGAGTGCCCGAAGGCCTGGTCTCGTTTGATCAACAGAGGCCAGCGTCTTTGCGATACCGCTCCATTGGCTGATAGGGCCCGTCACGAGCGTTGTTTTCATGAACTGCCAACTACGTAGTCGGTCTCAAGATGGGCGTGTTGTGCATGCATCTGAGAAATGGCACGATGGCAATGTCGCTTGACGAGCTGCCGGCCACTTGGCCGGACCGTTTTGTTCTTTTCTCATGGCCGCCCCGCACGACGGATTGTTGACGATTGGCGACGAGGCGGCGCAGCGTTGGGCCGCCCAAGAGGGCTTGCAGGCCGCCTTGGCCGGCCGGACGGCGGCCTGGGAAGGCAATTGTCGAGGGAAGGGAGCTTATTTGCTGGGCAGGATTCCAATAGCGGCTGCGGCACGGCCGGGCAAGGCGGCCGCCGGAGCAGTTGCGGCGGTCGGGGGCCACCAAATGGGATCGCGACCCAAGCACAAGGGAGATGGGGGTGAGAGGGAGAGGGAGAGGGAGAGAGGCGAGGCAAAAGGGGGCATAGACAGACAGTCTCAGGCACGGCATCAAAAGGGCAGCGCGGGCAAGGATATCCGTCCGCCACGCAATGCAATGCATGCATCAGCCAAAAAGCCGTCTGACTGGCTGTAGCAAGGGTGGGTTGGGGTGTGGCTACCCAACCTCTCTTCTGGCAGCTGCAGGCACACACGCTCGCTGGCCCCGACGCAAGCACCTCCCCGCGCACTTTCAGTTCCAGGAGAGCCCCTGGCTTCGGGAGGGAGAGGGAAAAAAAATACCTAATAAAAAAATCCCACCACGGCTCCTTTTGGTGACACCAGCACGCACCGCCAGGAGCCCCTCCCCACGGCCAATGGCCGCGGCCAGCCCGCCCGCTGGGAAGGAAGGGCCGCCCTGTGCTAGCCGATCCCACAGGCCCACCTGGCGGCGCCTCCTGACTGGACCCAGCCCAGCCTGCGGCGACATGCCACGAGCCTGATGCGAACAGCGAGCTGAGGTCGGCACCCGAACCCAGCGCATTAATAAGGAACCGTGAACCCAACCATTCCGATCGCCGCCACCCCCTTGCCCGTCCGCCCTTGCCTGCCTTTGCCCAAGGCTCCCACCAGGCCACGACCATTCCTACCAACCCTCATCCGGCACATGCTGCTGCTGCGCCGTTGCACAAGCCGCCGCCGCCCCCTCAACCCCAGCCCCAGCCTTGCCTGGCCGACTCGCATTCCACCCGCTCCGTTTCCCTAGAGCCACCAACCGACCCCCTACCTATCGGCACAGCTGCGCTGAGCTGAGCTGAGCTCCCTCCGTCAGACCCAAAATCCCTTTTGGCCTGACTCGCTCGCAAACGCCCGCCGCTTAGCCCGCCGCCTTGGTCCGCCCGCCGGAGCGCGCGCTCTCCCTCCTGCACTGACTGCGCTCCCCGCATAAAAAGTGCCGTCGCCGCCACCGCAAACACACGGCTGCTTCTGCGCCCCCCACCACCAAGACCCACGACGACGACGACGACGACAACCACCACGACGGCAACCACGACAACCACCACGACGACAACGAGCACACCCTACCTGCCTACACGGACCAAGAGAGCCCAACACCCAGCGCCCAACGAGCATCGGGCACCGTGGGTGGATCCATCACCCAAACCTGGGGCGGCCCCTGCTAAGGCACCCCTCACCGCATCACCACCACCGGCAGTCCGGACATCTCCCCGGACATCACCGGACTAGACGCAAAAACACCCCAGTGCCTGCACCCACGCCGTGGAGCAGACGCCGCCGCCCAAGATGAAGCGGAGGCCTATCGACGAGCTGGTCTACGACGCGCTGTTTCCCCGGCCGAAGCAGAGCGACCCCCACAACTTCCAGGCCTTCCTGACCAGGCACCTCATCGCCGAGGTCCGCCACGAGGTCCATGCCTTCTACGGCCACATTGACGACGACGAATCCAAATACCCCGGCCTCGACTACTGCCACCCCACCCACCGCATACGTCTGAGCCGCTGGCAATGTCACCGCCGGCTCTTTCACGCCTTTGATATGCTGCGTCTGACCAACGACGAGATCTATAGCCTGACCAAGTGGGAGGGTACAAAGTGGGCCAAGGAGCGGTACGAGAAAGAATCAGGCATAACAATCCGCGACACCACCGCCGACGGGTTTTCTGACTGGGTCCCGCCTGAGCGCCGCGCCGCCACGGCCCAGTTCGAGCCCGAGGACGAGGAGGAGGACGAGGAGGACGAGGACGATGACGACTCGAGCAGCGTGCGCACTCGAACACAGACCGCCACTCCGGCCGCCGCTGGAGACGAGGTCCCCGATGCCGAGGAGAGCGAGGACGAGGTTCAGAGCAGTGTGGGCGTCGAGCTCAACGAGCGCCTGCGCCAGCGCGTCGCCGCACACAACGCCGGCGACACCTCTCAGCCGCTTGACGAGGAGTGGGAGCAGTGGCTCAAGAACGCTATCGAGACGGGCGAGTTTCACCTTGTCGCCGAGCAGATCACGCGTCTAGCCAGACATCCACACCCCGTCCCCATCCCCCACGACGATCTCTCACCAGCCCGCGTCATGGGAGCCGCCCGCGCTGGCCGCTGGCACGAAGTCCCGGACTTCCTACACGACATGATTGGTCGAAGCCTCAACGAGGAGCGCGCCGCCGCACGCCCGACCCCAGTCCCACCAGCAACGTCTGGGAATGCCTCGTCCGGCAGCAGCTCCAGCAGCACTGCCAGACCATTGCATGTCCCCGCCTCGTCGACCACAGCCTCTTCCCTGGCGGAGGCGACACCATCTGCGGCTTCCGGAGGCTCTTGGCGGCGGAGCTACTCAGAGTTGCGGCTACCGGACGGGAGGACTCTCTCCAGACCTGGCTTGCGGCCACAGCCGACAGGTCAGACGCCTGGCGCTTAGTTGAAGCGCATCCGATTATAAATGAGATGAATTTTCTTTGCTCAGCAAGTCGCATATAGTCTGAAATGGCCGTGTCGTATAACATCAGGTTCTTCTCGACGACTCTCCTGTTCAAAGACTTGACACCCCCCCGATAAAATTTTCAATTCCACGTAGCGTTTCCTCTGCGTGCCGCCGCTGCTTCTTTTTTCTTCTTTTTTTTTTCTTTTCTTGGGTACTGCGCTACATTTTGCACATCTCGCCCCGCATACCTCGCAAAAGAAAGCCTTAAAAAACACACTCGCACACATGCGCACGCGCGCATCAATACCTTCATCTCATGCAAATGCTGCTCTCGTTCCTCTTTTCCATTACAAAACTGGGGATCGGATGCCACAAATCGCTCCCATCATTTGCATGGGAGTGTACTCGCCTGTCTGTCTACTTGCTCTCTGGACGGAACTCCAGGGTTGCGGGCGTGGAACTGGGCAGGCTGGGCTATAGAGGGCGTAAGGAGACCTTGATGTAATCTGCATATCTTCCCGTTATATTTAAGTTAATGCGTCGACTTGCTCCTTTCACCCGCCTGAGCTTCCTAAAGAAGCACAGCACGAGCCTTTTCGGCCAGTTTTGCGTCGCTTTTCTTTCCGACGATATACCAGATGAAGGAAGGGCGGACGGGTAGGCATTTTATTGTTCCTTCTTTTTAAAATACAGCGCCTGCAAGCCAAAGCTACCCGTTAACGTGCTTTTTATCTGAACATGTCTATTGATGCTCTCTCTCTCTCTCTCNTCTCTCTCTCTCTCTCTCTCTCTCTCTCTCTCTCTCTCTCTCTCTCTCTCTCTCTCTCTCTCTCTCTCTCTCTCTCTCTCTCTCACACACACACACATTTGGCTTCGTGTGAATCTCGCTACAGCTGATGCGCGGCAGCTCGTCACTCTGTAGGTTTTTTCCAGCAGGGATAGATATTCACGTATCGGTAGGTCAGCCGATATGCGCACGTACCCAGCCATGGGAATTTTTTATAACAAGATTCTAGATGTAAGTATGCGAGCTTAGGTATTTGCAGCACACAACGATGCCCGTCAAAACTTTGGCCGACAGGAAAACCAACAAAACCCCAAGTGTGACCAAACAACGACAGGCCACACTCACCATCCAGCATCATTGCGAACTTCCTAGATGTGAGGGGACGTGCGGACATGGGGGTATTTACGCTTTTTAAAAAGATAAGTTACAATAAGACGGACAGAAAAGAAAAAAAGAAACAGAGAAAGACCATGCGTGTGTATGCGACTGTTTCCCTCCCCTCAACGCCCAAAGTAAAAACAGAGAAAAAAAAAGGGAAAAAAAGGAGAAGGCGTCAAAAGTAAAGAAGACAAGACGTAAAACAATACAAAAAAAGAGCATCATGGCTCCAGATGAGACCACTCGGGAATGGCCTTGATCTGCTGCCACATAAACTTCTCGAGCTTGTTGGCCGACTTTGCGTAGGGAGTGCTCTCGTTGTTGTACTTGCGGCAGTTGTTGAAGATGAGCTTGGCGTCGCGGATAAAGTCCTCTGGGGTCGGGTACTGGTCCATCTCGAGCTTGGACTCCATGGTGCTGAGGTCCATGGGCTCCTTGATGACGTCGTAGTAGTCGGCCACGTCGTCCTTGTTGACGGGCACGAGGAAGGGCCAGGCGCTCTGGTGGTTCTGCAGGTCGTTGAGCAGGTGCAGCAGCTGGTTGTAGTTTGGGCCGTGGCGCGGCTGGCGGGCGAGCTCGTCCATGTCGGGCGACCAGCCACTGGCGCGGATGGCATCGATGGAGAGCGGGTCGATGGGCACGACGCCGTTCTTCCACTGGCGCGGCGGCTGGTGCACAATGTGCGACTTTGAGTAGGCGCGGATCTTTGCGTGGACGCACTCCTTTTGCTTGAGAAGCATGCGGCCCATCTCCAGGTAGCGTATGCGCGGCAGCATGCTGCACTGCATGATAGTGCCGCCCTCGTAGTCCTTGATGTAGCCCATCCAGACGGAGCGCGGCAGGGTAATCTCCTTTGTGAAGCCCTGCTTCTTGAAGTAGCCGATGGCGTAGTTGTCGGCGTACGTCAGGAAGTGCATCACGTCCGAGGTGGCCTTGACGTAGTCCTTGAGGTGCGACATGAGGTGGGCGCCGTAGCCCTTAACCTGCTGGTCCGACGAGATGGCGCAAAACACAATTTCGGCAAACTGGCGCCCCTTAAAGGGCCGGTACGTGATGCCGCCGACGACCTCCAAGGGCTTTTTGACGATGGCGATGGACAGATGGGTGCGGTCGTAGACGAGGCGGGCGATGTAGTCCTTTGGCATCTTGGGGAGCTGCTTTTGAAAGATGCATTTCAGGCCCGTGAGGATGATGAGGCTCTCGCGCTCGTTGTCGTTGTTGACCACGCGGAACTCGATCTCGCCGTTGCGCTCCTCGATCACGGCCGGCTTCTCGGGGAAGGGGATGCGCGCGGGCGGCTGCGGCTTGCTGTCGGGCGGCTCGGCCGACTGGCTGTGCTTGGTTCGCTTGGCCGCGGACGGCGAGTCGGGCTCCTCGGACGCCTTGCGCTTGCCATTTCCGCTGGAGGCTGGAGGTGGAGGGGGTGGGATGTTAGCGCATATACCGGACCGGCATGGCGGGCTTTCCGTGTCTGCGGCCGTCTGCTCCAGACGCGACGGCGCGAAACGGGGCGGCGCATCGCAAAAAAAGCATGCATGGGTCAGGGGGGGG
>PYSQ01000102.1:1714-33395 GCA_003049435.1 Nakataea oryzae | reverse complement strand
GGGGGGGGGGGAGGACGGACGCCGATGGAGCGAGCGGGCTGCAGCTTGCACCTGCGCTGTCGTGCCGGCGCCCTCGTCAGGATCTCGATATCCCCGGCCGGCCGTGCGACCTGCCGCCTGCCCGAGCTCGCACTTGGGCGGGCACAGCGACTCTGCCTCGTGCGTAGGCGGGTAAGCGGCGCAACGCGAGGCTCGGTTTGTCTTTTCCATCGCCGCCGCCGCCGCCCACCCCTGTCGGCGCCAGCCAGTCGTCTCTCAGACGCCGCCTCGGCCGCGGGCATAGATAAGCGAGGGTCTCCTGTCGTGACACTGTGGTGTGTAGTGGTGTGCCCGTCTGCTGTCTGCCATGCACGTGGATTCGACGGTCGACACCCTCAGCCCTCAGCAGGAGAAGGATGCGAGCAGTGGGTTGCACGCCAGCCAGCCCCCAATCAACGGCCTGCCTCTGTCTGGCCTGTCCCACAGCGGCCCAGTCCGTGCTGGGCTAGTGAGTGTACATAGGAACCACCACACAGTCATAATAGGACCGCCCGAGTAATGTGGGCTGGCAGTGCTGGAGCGCCATAGCTCTCTCCCCGCTGAACAACCGCGCATCCTACGCGCTTGTTGATCCTAGCCGCCACTACCATCACGACTCTGCTTCGATTATTTTGTTTTTTTTTGGCCCCCAAAGCTACCGCAAACGTCCGCCTTCACAAAATGGCCCCCACGTGACAAGTGAGATATTGCGAAAAGGGCGGATTCACGCATTCCAGTGCTTCGCGTTGGTTGGACAACCGATTGGCACAATCCAACGAGGCAGTAACGACAAGGAACAAGATCGGGGTGGGGGGCCTGACGGAACCCAAGCCAAGGGAGCACGCAAATTATTGAATTCTCAAGGGCGGCAAAAAACCAACAAACCCGCCAAGTGTGTCTTTGTGCGGCCGGAGGTGCATGTGACAAGCAGTAAAAAAAAAAAAACGAAAAAGAAAAAAAATGCTCCGTCGCGCACCAACAGTCATCTCCATCACGGCTGAGGATGTGGCCGCTTACGAGGACCGGCAAGAGCGGACCCGCATGGCCGCCGCCGCCGCCGCCGCCTCGGCAGGCCCGCGCCAGGTCCTGGGCGGCGGCGTCCGCACCCTCCTCAAGGCGACTCCGCAGCAGCAGCAGCAGCAGCAGCATCACTCGTCTCACCAACAGCGCCACCACCACCACAACCACGATCAGAGCCCGGCAGGCCCCCCCGCCGCCGCCGGTCGCCTGATGGCCCCGCACCAGCGCCAGCAGCTGTCGCCGAGTTCACGGGACGTGCCAGGGTACGGCGGCGGCCAGTATGGCGACGACGACGATGAGGAAGACGAGGAAGACGACGACGACCACCGCGCCGCCGCTGCTGCTGCTGCTGCTGACATGCGCCGTCACCACCACAACCACCACCGCCATCACCATCATCACCAGACCCACCACCAGCATCAACGTCAGCATAGCCAAGAACAGTTCTCATCCGACGAGGACATGGACGACGCCGTCGACGCCGACGACCAGCAGCAGCAGCAGCAGCACGAGGAAGAAGAGCCGCGCCACTCGGCCCGCCACCAGATGGCCCGCTACCAGAGGGTCCAGCTCGAGCGCGAGCGCCTGCTGCGCGCGAGGCACCAGCGCGGCGGCAGCGGCGCCCCAGACGGCCCCGCCGCCGCCGCAACCACCCCGACCCCCTCGTACCAGTCGGCCCCGACCGCCGGCGCCGGGGGCCGGGGCGCGTCGGCGCCCTCCGAGGCGGACGAGGTTGTCGGGAGGCGCGGCGGCAGTGCCCCCGCCGACGGCCCCCCGGCCGCGCCTGGCCGCGCGACTCGGAGCCGGGAGGAGAGGATAGGCGTCGCGGCGCCGCGGAGGCGCTAAGCCTGTTGGCTGGGTGGGGAGGACATTTTCTTGGCGATAGAAAGCTCGACGTTTTTTTTTCTCTTTTTTGTCTCGCTCGGCAGTCAAGGTCTGTTTCGGACGAGACTAGCTCATGGTACGCAGAGAAGACAATGTCTGGATTAACAAGACTCCCTCGTTGTTTTACCTACCTCTAGGCTCCTTTGTGATGACGACTAGCGATTGGGAACCTCTCGTTCAAAAGCACCGTGCCAACAGCGAGGGCAGGCCGCGAGAGGCTGGACTTGTGATGGCACAGACAATTGTTGCATCGTTCTCATCTTCCATGCAGACGTGCCCGGCTGACCCTTATGTACAACGAGACGATAATATGTAGTGAATAATAATAGTGAGAATCATCAGGTATCGACCGATTGTTGGGTATGTTGTTTTTCTTTTTCAGTGCCTTGAAGAAACCGCGCGCGCCCTCCTATGCATGCCCATTCCCCCCGTCGCATTACGAGTGAAGCCGACCGACGCCGCCCTCCAACCTGGCACTTGTCGACTGGAGGGCTAGGGAGAAGAATAGCCCAGCAATGATTTACAATCCGAAGACAAGAAGAGTATAAAAAAGAAAAAGAGAGAAAAAAAATAAGTTGCAAGCGAGAAAAAATGTGAGAAAATAAAAAGATAACAAGCGCTCATCCGAACCAACACCAAAGTACATGGACGCACCGCACGCATTCACATCTGCCAATCTAGTCGGTTGGTAGATACCACCCGGCTCAAAACCCCATGCCGATATTATCCGGCCAGAACAACCACGTTACCCCTTGCACGCCCGGCCGGGTCGGCTTATGTGCCCTGCGGTTTGTTGATCTTGAGCTTGATCTTCATTTTCGTAGGGGCAGGCGTAGGCGTAGAAACAGATGGCGACGCAGGGCCGGGCGCCGTGTGCTGGGGCGCAAGTGGCGGCAACACCGAGGACGGTGTGGCGCCCGGCGCCCCTGGCAGCGGCTTTCGCACCTTCTGAGCGCCGTTGGAGCCGTGCTGACGTGACATTGACGAGTGGCCCGAGCCAGAGGCACCGCCGCCCCCAGAGATGCCTGATGGTAGTGGCTTCCGCTGGGTGGGTGTCGCCTTTGCCGGCTTCCCGACCGGCGACGATGCACGGCTGTATGAGCTCTGATTTGTCGCCTTCATCTTCTGCATACCGTCTCGCATCAGCTGCTTCCGGATCTCTGCCTGAGTGTCCGGACGCAACTGGGAGACATAATTTGGGTACTTGAGCGTTATGATCCGTCTGGGAGTCTTGGCCGGCCGCGGTGACTGGGTTTCGGCATCCTCAAGCTTTCGCTTGTTGTTCGGCTTCATTTTGTCCTTCTTGGTGGGCCCCACTGTGGTGACGCTACTACTAGAGGATATGGGTGTGCGAGATCCATCGCCATGCGCGGAAAGGGGCGTCCCCGCACGAGCCATCGTCTCCTTGTCCTTCCTTTGGGTCGACAACGGTGACGCCTTGATGGAGGAAGGATCGGCAGTCTTCACCAAGGGAGAGGCTAAGCTGGACGGCCGCGGCGCTTTTGGAGGTGGTGCGGCGCCTTGCTGCAAAGTCACCTTATCGGTCTTGATGCTGGCCTTTTCCATCTTGTTGTTGTTGGGCAGGCTGACCTTGGGGCTAGCCGGGTTGATCTTGGTGCTGGCTGCATGCACCTTGTTTGCGGTCGAAACGAGCTTGATCTTGGTCCCTTGTCTCTGTAACTGCGCTTGGGGTGGTTTCGGCTGCGCAGGCGACTCTACAACGCCCTCCATGGGGGTGGGCGCACTCGGCGTCGGCGGTACGATGACTATGGGCGACGCCACCACTGGTGGTGGCAACGCTGCCACCGGAGGGATGATCGTGGTCCCGACCGGGGCTGCCGCCGGCGCAGGGTCACGCCGTTTCTGCAGCTCACGCTGTATTGCCTTGAATACAAGCCGCATCCCGGGTTTGCTTCCGTCTGCGCGCGCCACCGACCACTGTGTCGGGTGTCTCACAGTCACCCGGCACGAATAGTCCGGATCAAACAGAGTCTCGCACATGTCGAGCAGGTTGCGCTGCTCTGACAGCCCGATGACGGGCGAGCAGATCGCATTCCAAAGCTCGACTAGGAGGTCCTGGTTCTGCGCTTTGGCGAGCTCCTTTTTGAGCTCTGCCAGAGCCCCATCGATGTTTGCTCTCCGAGCCTCCTCTGCCTTCTTCTTCTCGATTATGGCGTCGGCGTTCTCCATCATAAGGACATCGTCGTGGTGCTCGTCATCAGTTGAGTCACGAGCGCCCAGCCTTTTAATCTCGTCGTACTCTCCAAATGCCAGCGAGGCCACACCCCACGAGAGCACCTGAAAGAGGCGGTGGCGCACAAACGGGGAGTGATGGGTGGCCATGAATGCGAGCAGGAGCCGCAGGACGGGCTTGTGGAGCAGGAATCCCAGGTCCACCAGTGCCTCGAACGCCTTGATCTGGATCAGGTCCAGCGTCCCGTCTTGGAGGTACTGAACGAAGTCCATGGCCGAGATTGGAATGACGCCTGCCTTCATCAGCTTTTGTTTGCAGCCCAGGGCCGTCGTTGTCCAGATGTTCTGGTACGAGTTTGTCCACTCATCCATCCTAAGGTAGCGCTCGATCTCCATCAACGCCTCTTCCAGAAATGCCTCGTCTTCTTGAACTGTGGGGTCGTCTGCTCTCCGAGGAAGGGGCGGGCTGTCGGGATCGGGCACCAGACTGGTTGCGAGGGCGTCGAGGAGGCTCGAGACGTAGAAATGGTCCGAATACTCGTTCTCCGCATTGTTGTTGAACCGTAGCTGCTCCAGAAGGAAACGCTGGGCCTCGGGTGGGCATCGCCCCTTGTCTCGGACCCGGGCAATGGCGCCTGGGATGGCCTGTTGCACAAAATACTGCATCTTGTTGGAGAAGTCGTTTGGCCGAGGCGTCTGGGTGTCTGGATAGCAGAAGAACGACTTGAATGCCATCATGAGGATGCGCAGCCCTCCAAGGTCCGTCTTCTTGTGTTTGTGTGTTATCCCCGTGTCCGGATCGTATGTCTCCACCTCCTTGGTCCACGTCTGCCTCTGAAGGGCCTTGACAGCCTGGGTGCGGATGCCGTGGAAATATCGAGTGTCCATCAGGGTCCTGCCGAGCACCGAGGCAAGGATCTCTCCTCCGGCTTTCTGAGACATATACAGAATAGAATCCTGCTGCGCGACCACGTCCCTATCTTGCTGCAATTGAGAAACGTACATCCACGGCTGCATGTTAGTCTTCATGGAGCAGATCCACTCAAAGTCGGCATCAAGGCGAAGCCACTCGAAGGAGTCGTGCTCCATCGACTTCTCCTGCTCTGGAGTCCAATCGGCAAACTGCCACAGCTCGACGTCCTCGGGCGCCTGGAGCACGTCGCCCAGGGAGTATAGCACTGCCTCTTCAGCATTGTCACCGCCCCCTTCGGCATGTGCTGCAGTGGCCGCGGCGCGCTCCCTCTGCCTCTTGACACGCTTCAGACGCTTGTACTTTGTGTTGTACGGCATCTCGATGGTCTTGAACTGCCTCGGTCCAGTCCTCCGGATCTCGGCTACGTGCTCGTATGGAGTGCCGTTAGCCTCGTGGATACCGATGGTGATCGGTCCCGTGAACCACACGCTGACGTTTTCCTTCTTGCTTGCCGGCACGTGGCGTCGGTCCTGAAGCGCTCCCCAGAAGGTCTCCTTCTGGAGAGGTAATGGGGTGATGCTACCCTTGTCCTCGGGCTGCCTGACCGTCAGGTCGACGCGAGAGTGCTTCTTGTTGTACCTCTGCGACATGTCAAAACGCGCGCATCCCGAGGAGTGCACCCACTGTTGCCAAAAAGGCTCGAGCGAGGAGCTGTTGTGGGCGACTTTCTCGCACGCTTTGCGAAAAGAGTCCGAGTTGACAATGCGGGACTCTTCAGCGTAGGACTTGCTCTTAGTGATCATCTTGGATATTACTCGCCGCAGCCCGTTATGCGTGGCACGCTTACACAGGCGCCTATCGAGAATGAACAGGACCAGGGGCGCCTTGAGGGCCATAAAGTCCATCTGGTAATTTCCAAAGGACAGGTAGTTGCCGAGTTGGTCGAGAGGCAGCCTGCCGACGTCTTCCTCGACCAGCCTATCCGCTCGGGTCTTCATACGGAAGCGGTAGTCGTTGTTTCCGCACAGCATCTGCATAAACATATCGGCCATGAAGTGCGAGATGCCGACGCTGATCCAGGTATCGAGGGGGGTGTTTGGGATTATGTGGACGCCAAAGTACTGACAGGCGAGTGCGTGGGCCAGCTTCCTGGTGACCTCGACCTCGGTGTCAATAACGTCGGGAGGATAGAGCAGCCGATTACTGCACAGGGAGAAGGAGTAGAGAGGAACTGTGTCTGGCACCATGTCGTCCACGAAACACATCTTGTAGCTGTCCTGGAACGGGTATTTACCGAACTTAACAGCGTAAAAGTCTGCGGCCCCTGCCATGGCCTCGCATGTGAACCGGACCTCGTCCTCCCGGCCGGGAAGGCAGTAGCCGTGAACCTTGATGGCTGAGTCCCCGAGTCTCTCGTCGTCGTCCTCGGGGCGAAAGTCGGACCAGAGGTCAACATGCTGAAAAGGGCCCACGGCGAAACCCACATGATGGGCGGCGACATCAAGGCCCGAGTCGTCAAATGTCATAATCTTCTTGGAGTCGTCGCTTTTGTCCGTCGTCTCTCCCACGAGGTTCCCGGAGCAGATGACAGTCATGTCAAGGAGTTTGTCCTCCTCCGTCAGCAGAAGGCTTGACCGGGTGGCCTCGGTGACCTTCTTGGTCGTCGACCGTTGGGTCAAGAGTGGCTGCTTTAGAGCGTCGCCTAGCGTCCGGGGAACCTTAATCCGCACGGTCCAGAATGACCTGGACCCCGGATCGTCGATGCAGGGGAAGATGCACGAGGCCTGCCCCGGGGCCAGCGAGTGCATGGTGTAGAAGTGGGGATATCTCGTGTCGGTTTCTTCGACGCCTACGAAGTGAAACCCGTCACGGGTTCCCCTGGACCGGAAGGGAATCGAGATGTTGTATTCTGAAGACTCTTGCCTCTCGTTTGGTCTGCTGACGAGAATCTTGACTTTTTTGGAGCCTCCTTGCTGAGATTTGTCCTGCTCGGGGCGGAGGAAGACCTCGAGCGAGCCAAGGGCGGGAGCGCAGCCCAGTGTAGCCCTACCCAAAACGGGAGTCTCGCGGTCGGGGCGTGCGAGTAGAGGGTCGACTCGGGCCCTTTGGTACGGGTACTGAGAGGCATCCCAGTCGAAGTTGGTGGGTACGTCTATCCGCTCGTACGGATCGTGGTACACAGCCTTGACCTTGTTGCCGTTGACGAGGATGTTGTCGGTGTCGATGTCCATCTGACGCGCATCGATGCGCACGGATTCTATCTCGTTTTCCATCGGAAAGATCGTCATCTTCACCACGCCGCTGAGGGCCTTGTCGCGAAAGTTGACTTCCAGCTCGACTTCCTGGTTCATGACATGGAACTGCTGCCAGACGTCCGCGGCCGGCATCGGCTCCCCGACCAGGGCTTCCGCCCCGACCGTGGCCGGCATTGTGGGTGTGGAACGAGCGATGGGGACGGCGGCGGACAGGACGTGTCGGTTGGTTATCAGGCGCCTCGGGTCGCCCGCCTTTCAGAATCTCATCGCTCCAGGTCGAGGGCGTGCGCGGGAAATCGATCGTAATACGAAGCGCTGCAGGCGATGGGAAAGTCGATAGGCAGGCAGGACTCGCGGCGGGTACCCTGCGGAGGCGGTTCGTGTCGACCGAACAGATAGGGAGGGTCGGTGATGTAGCTGCACGAGAAAAAAGAACAAGAAATGAGTTGCCTGCTGGAAAGATTTGAGAGATGGCGTGGTCGTGGGGAGCCTTTAGCCTCGCCAGCGAACGGGACAGCTGCAAACTTTCATTCACGTCGCACCGCACGACAACGGTGGTTCCCGTCGGTGTGAAAGAGTGTCAAAGGCAGCGAGATTAAAGAAGCGCAAGTCAAGGATGGGCCCGCCAAGTAGTCAGTCGTGTTTGCGTGGCGGAATGCGAGGGCGTTGTTCAGGCTGTCTCTTGCGGGCGGCCGAAACGTCGTCGGCTGCCGTGCTCCTCCTCTCCGGAATGGCAGCTGGGCGTCGGCCACGAAGCGCGTCTGGCCCGTTGGCGCGGAGTGACGTGCAAGGGCCGGCCCAAGCACGGAGATTGCTGTTAGGTAAGCACATGCAGCCTTGCAATCGTGCCTGCCCCACCCTTGCGCGCCCGCCTGGACAATAATGCACTTGGTTCCATCAGAGCTCCACGAGAGCCCAAGCTCTTCACTTGGTCAGGCTGACGCCGTTCCCCGCTGCCAAACACAAATATCCATTATTATGAAGCAAGTTGGTCCAGAGTTTGGTATCATTTTGAGTACATTAAAAAAACAGCCCCAATGAGATCCCGTTGACCCAACTCCAAGCCATCTTCGACTGCACAATGCCGTGGTGGTATCCTTTTTTCCCAAGCTACTCCGTGGTAGCACATGAAAGAAACGCCCTCTCAAGTGTGGGGCTGGTGTAGCCGTTCAAGCAGCTTCATATTCTACAACGATGCCGCGCGCACCCAGTTCCTGCTGAGCCCTCGCGGCAATCTCAATACTGCACGCTTACAAGCAGTGCAAGGCCGCTCTGCCTCACGCACGCTTCAACGCCTGCTTCCTCTCTTGTCCCGGCGCTTCCGCCTCGCGTTGCTGCGAAGCGTCTTCTCGTCCAGGAACTCGGAAGGAATCTCAAAATCGGCCTCGTCCATGTCGGGCACCGTATGGCCCCAGGCGAGTACCGTCCGGCCTTTACGTCGGGTTTTGTTCAAGGCTGCATCGCGCAGATATTTCTTGTCGAAGAAAGAGGTGAAAGGCTTTGGAGGTACGAGCTCCGAGGGAGGTGGCGGCGGCGGCGGCGGCGGTGGCGGTGGAGCCAACTCCGGCTGCCGACGGATGCGCTTGGCCGGTGGCTTCTTCGTGGCCACCCTAGACCGTGCTTTGGTCTCTTCGCGAAGCTGCTTCGCAATGGACGCGTCGACGTCACTGTCTGGCGGGTCCACGTCCGTGTCGGTCGCCAGTTCGACCGCTCCGGACTCACTCCTCTCCTCTTCGCTTCGGCTTGCCGTATGCGTGCCGTCATTGCTCTCAAGCTGAGCTGCAGCGGCGAGTGCGCGGTCCCTCTCGAGCTTCCGACGCTTCTCCTCGACACCCCACTGCCGAAACTTTTCCAAGATGGCCTCGCAGCCCCGGATGAAATACCGCCTTGGTCCCTCGAATTCTTTCTTCTTGCTCTCGGTTATGCCGCTGACACCCATTGTTCTCAGCCAGTCAGGACCCTGCAGGCCGTCGAGGAGCCTGATGATCTGCTCCTTTTCATGTTGGGCGCGGCCTCTCTCCGAGTTCCGTATCGACTTCTCGGCTCTCTCAGCCTTCTTGTGCGCAGGCTCGAAGTAGGAATCGGGGAGGGGGTCTCGAAAGTCTTCGGCTTTCCTATCTCGGGCTTGCAGGAACGCAAAACTAATCTCTTGGGACTCCCAGAGGTCGGTGAATAGGCTGTCACCGTAACTCCGGATTTGATATGCATCTTGAGATCCAGGGAGAATGCTTTCGTGGTCGCGTGTGCCGTGCGATTGGCGGGCAGTGGATGGCCGAGGTGGTGTTTGATCTATCACAACAACGGGCGTTTTCACATCCAGGAGGTCTGTGTAAAATGGGTCGTGTCAGTTTCGTACCACCGTGTTGCATCCGCTATACGGTATGCATCGGCGAACAGAGGAGGTGCGTGTGCTGGGCAGGTATTGCATACGGTCTGGCTTCGGGTCGTTTCCGATGACCTCATCGTAGTCTGGGAAGTAGGCGGCCAGGTCGCTCTTGAATCTGGTCGCTTCTTGCGATCGTAGTTTGCGCCGCTCTATAGGGTTCGGGGCCGACTTATCAAGCTGCAGGCTGCCAAGCTCGCGCTTGGCCGGGTTCCGAGGTTTAGGCTGGGCCTTGGAGTCGGTTGCTGTTTTTCCGCGGGGTGCGGCCTTGGACGCGGGGGGTTGTCGGGGTGGCTGTGGTTGCTGCTGCTGTTGGGGCTGCGGTTCTAGGGGCTGCGGCGGCGGTGCCGGGTGGTGTGGTTGCTTCTGGGGGACTAGGGTCGGTGGTGGTTGCTGTGGCGGAACTGCTGAAGTCGCGGCGGAGATTTCGGGGATTGGGGCAGATTGGGCGCTGTCTCGGGGGCCTGTCCGGGGGCACGACGTCGGCTTGGGGCCAATGAAGTCGGTCTTGGGCGGCAGGTTCCGCGTCGGCGGCGACGACGAGATGTTGATGGTCAATCGGGGGCGTTTCGGGGACGGAAAGGCATCGAGCACGCGTTCCGGGTTGTCTCTTGGGCGCTTGGGGAAGACGGCTGGAGGAAGCCTCTGATTGTGCGTGGCGGTCGACGTGTTGTTGCGACCGCGCGTGAGAGTCGCGCCGCCCAGCGAGTGCGAGTGCGGGAACGGATTGAGGCCTTCAGCTCTCCTTGAGCGGGTTACAGAGGCCATTGGCAACGATGGAAAATACATTCATGGTGTATCCAGACAAGGGCGATTGACTCCGATCGACCGCAGTTCCGATTTCGATTGTCGCCGCGATGGCGGGCTGCTGTGTCCGATTTTCGTCGTGGTCCAGGGTCAGATTTGCGTGCGATGATGGCGGCGCCAGCCTAACTCGTTGATTGACAGCACTGTGACGTTCTGTGGGTTTTTTTTTTCATCCCGCTCCCCTCCCAGCACCCATGGATTGGGATTCTGGCTCCAGCCATTTTCGCCCCTGCACGTTCTCGCTGGGCGCCCGCAGGCTACTCGCCCCTGACAATTTGTTTGCGCCTGCCCATCTATCCATGCCGCACCCATCTTAGCCAGCCCATAATTAGGTGGTACTGCAGCTATGGAGTTGAAGAAGCCCCTCCAACAACCCAGCCATACGTAAAACCTTTTTTCTACAATCGTTTGCAAAACAAACTGTTCAAACCGTTCTGTTAGGGAGGGGGGTTTTTTTTGTCAGCTTTCCCCTTTTTTCCCATCTCGGATTCTTCTGTTTCCTCTCCCTTTATTTGCCCATTTTCGGCATGCATTCGTTTTTTGTAGCCTCGGCCCGACGCTTCCAGAGCCATCCTTTAATTCTCCCCTTGGAATCGCTGCACCGAACTGCCCAGCACGGTTCCTTGGAGAGGCCAGCCATCAAGACTCTGGCTCACCTGGCGCCTTTGCATGCATCGATCACGAAACATGACAGACTGCATTTTTAAGAGGTTACTCTGGATAGCAGACCAGTCTACTTAGGCCCTTGGTCCAGATACCGAAATGACGTTCTGTCGGGCGGACTTCAACCACCCGAGGCCCTAGGCCAGGTTACAATCGGAGGACAAAAGTATCGACGAAAATCCAATTTTTCCTGAACTGCGCAAGATCACGCCCGCACTTCAATCCACAGCCACGCACTCGATTTTGTTTTATTTTCTATACAAACTAGGTACAGAAATCAACAGAAGTAGGGAATTTCGGATGCATTTTTTCGGCGATTTTTTGTACAGCCAATTTATACGAATATACTTACGAAATCGATCTTTGAACGAGAGGGCCACCCGATCCATAAAACTTTCGTCGATACTTTTGTCCCCCCACTGTATGTACATGGCAAGCATTGAAACAGACCTCACTGGCTGCGCAAAGCAAGCCGAGGCAACACCAAAGCGCGGCGGGGTCCAACAGCTCCCGCCACTAAACAAGGCAGGCGGCCAACACGAGTCCTTGTTGGCGGTGGCTGAATGCAGGGCGACGGCCACATCAACTGACGCGCAATCATTCCCAGCTAGCGGCCTGTTAGTGATCCTGTTTGCGTTTCGTCCCTCCTCGGCCCTGGTGCACACAAGCTGGTGGATGCCCATGGCATGGGGTGGAGCCCAAATCAAGGACATCTGGAAGCGTGCATGCAGTGCACGCCAACTGCCCGATGCACAGACAAAGTGGCTCCGCAGCGGGCTTCGACTTCCACTTAGTTGTCTTGGCTGCCGCCGGTTCCTTGGAGTCATGTCTGACGTATGTACGCCGCGGGGAGTTCCACATATGGTTGCGCCCAGATAGGACCTTGCTCCTTAATATGCCTGGGCTCGACAACGAGGCCAACGTCGGACACAACAAATCCCACGACTAATTACATCTCGGAGGGCTTCGTGAATCGGCCCCGCCGTCGCTACAAACATCCGTTGTCGGACTCAGCTGGACACCGTTGGCCTCACGCAGGTCGTCTCATCTGTTGCTTTTTGGCTGGCGTTATAGGTGCCGCCTCTGTATTCTTTTCATTCCTCCGGCTCGTCGCCTGCCTGCCCACGCGGCCCTTACACTGCGTCCCATGACCAAAGTCCGCACTGCCCAAACCACCACCCCCAATGCATAAATCATTGGTGCTCGCACCATCTGGTTGTGCGACCGGCAGGTAGTAACGCCATCCTTGCCTCGCGAAAAACTTGTCCAGCCCCTGCTCCTACAAGCTCGTCTGATCGGGCTGCTTTTCTCGGCAGGAGCCGCGACGCGCGCTGCGTCAGCAGAGATGGATATGCAAAAGGAAGGCGTCGAGAAGGCCGCCGGCAGCGCGGACGTGCCCGTGGCTCCTCCACCAAAAAGCCCCCATCCTAGAAGCCCGCCGCCTAGGGACCCTGCCTCGCCGGCGGCCGAAACCGAGCTGCCTGGCTCGCCGGGATCGTCTCGTTCGACGGACAGGGATTACCTGGACTCACTCGTGCCGCCGTCCCCCGACGAGTTCAACCGCATAATGCAGATCCAATCGAGTCGTGAGCAGGTGCACAGATCACAGGCCCGCAGCCCCAAGCACCGCACGGCCGAGATGTCATCGGCTGCCAAGACATATCGACCGGAAACCCTGGCCATGGTTCGGCAGGGCCCTCGGAGCCCCCTCGAACGGAGCGCCTCTCCGGACCGGCCTGCCATCGTCGAGGATATCAAGCTTACCCGTGCTGCTGCCCTGATCCAGCGGACGTATCGTGGTTACCTCGTACGACGCCAGATGCCTGGACTCAACATCAACGCCAGCAAGCGCTGGACTTATGCCCTGCGCGACGCTCGCTTTCGTGAGGCCACGAAACCGCGGCCTCGCGGAGAGTCGCCGAGACCCCCCACCTCGGCCGATACCGGAACAGCGGGTGGTGGCGGCACAGAGGGCTGCAGCAAGGATGACCGGGCAGCAGCGGCCAGGCTGAAATGGAGAAAGGCTGCTATCGTCGCACAGAGAGCCGCATGCGACCAGGACCCGGATTCGGTTGCCGAACCGGCGGATCCCGATGAATCGTCTCACTCGGACTTGACCCAAAACAGCACCTCTCGGGAGCGGCGAGAAGCCACCAAGGGGCACAAGCGAAATGTCAAACCCAGGGGGCCAGGAAAGACGATGGGGTCAAAGTACTTTCTCGAGATGATGGACGAAAAGCATCGTTACGGCTCTAATTTGAGAAGCTACCACGATGTTTGGGAAAAGGCAGGCTCGCGCGAAGGCTTTTTTTATTGGTTGGAATACGGCGAGGGCCGCGAGCTGGACCTAGATTCGTGTCCCAGGAAGAGGTTGGACGGGGAACAGGTGCGGTATCTCGGTGTCGACGAGCGTCCGTATTATCTCGTCACAGTTGACAATGAAGGTCGGCTGTGCTGGGCAAAAAACAACACCCCCATCGACACCACGGAGGCGTGGAAGGACTCGATACACGGCATTGTGCCGATAGACGACAAGACGCCTGAATGGAAGCCCACCCCGACGGCCCACAACACGCAACCTTGTGCCTTTGGCAGTACTGGCGAGAACGGGGCGGACAAAGATTCAGATGACGAGCTCGCGGCGGCCAGAGCGGCCAAGTACGCTACCCCGGGGCTGGATGAGGCCAAGGGCCTGAAAAAGGTGCGACATATCTCTACCGCCACCATCTTCAACAAAATGCTGCGCAAATCGGTCAGAAAGAACACGTGGATTTTTGTATCCGACACTTCGTTTAGACTTTACGTTGGCATCAAGAAGTCGGGGGCGTTCCAACACTCGTCTTTCCTCGCGGGGGGCCGCATCTCGGCAGCGGGTCTCATAAAGGTCAAAAACGGCACACTCAAGTCACTGTCGCCGCTCAGCGGACACTACAGGCCGCCGGCCGCCAACTTTCGAGAGTTCGTCAAATCGCTGAAGGCGACAGGGGTCGACATGACGCACGTATCAATCTCGAAATCGTACGGCGTGCTAGTTGGCTTGGAGGTGTATTCAAAGACGCTGGAAAAGGGTAAGAGCGCGGCCAAGAAAGCGGCTCTGCAAAAAGAGAAGGTTATGCGGCCCGAGGAGGCTGCCAAGAGGGCGGAGCAGGAGCGAGACAAAACCGAGTCGGCGGCCAGAGAGAGGGCGGTGCTGGAAAGGGAGGCCAAGGAGCGGGCAGAGGCTCATGGCCTGCCGCAGTTGATGAGGAAGCTGCAAGTCAGAAAGAGCGGCGGGGGTGGACAAGAGGAAGCTGGCGATGGCGACAAGGAGGGCGGAAGTGCAGGGCCAGTATCTTTGGGAAGAACCTAGGCAAATACCCCGGCGTTTTGTTATTTTTATTTGCTTTACTCTTCATTGCTTCAAATCGGTAACTTTGATCTTGGGCTGGATTTCTCCGATGCATCAAAAGTGCACGAGCACTCACTTGCCCATGTCGGCAATCCACTTTCTGAGAGTTGGACAAAATGTCGAGGAAGCTCGGCCCCACTGTGTGTCAGGGACGACCCCACCAATCCAAGTCGCGTCGCAATTTACGCGTCGCGGCCTCCTCCACGGTCACCGCTGCTCATGTGTACCCATCTATGTGAACTCGAGATGCGACGGTCCCGTCTATTGCCCGCTGACTGATACTGTATTCGGATGCTTGATCGATAGCCTCATTGCTGGTGACGTTGGCTCGCCGTGAACCTGTCCGGCGCCATGGCGACAAGTGTGTTGACACCCACCCCATGCTGCCTGCCTGCTTGCCTGCCTGGCCGAGTATCAACGTGCTAACATACTCTGAGCACATACAGGCCGTGAGGAGCGCATGCACGGGCGACTCCGTGGAGCCCAGTATGGATTCTATGGCCCTTCCCCATTGAGAAATTCAAGCCTGTAAAGCAGTACTAACATTGCAATGAAGGCGTCATCAAGTTGAGGACATCTCCTTTGGCATTTTCCCGCTCGATGAAGAAGAGGGACCCGCAGAGGTGCCCGCAGAGGATCCCGCAGAGGATCCCGTCACGGAGTCCGAGCCGGCTCCGCTGCCGGCGGGGTCCCCGACCCTGGGAACCAACCGGGAGCTTCCGCCGGCATCACCTCAGGTAGAAGAGCCCGTCGAAAACAATGTCTCCCCGTCCGGCACGCCGACGCGGCCGGTGTCGCGGGCCGCCGCCCCTGGGACCTCGTCTTCTCGGGTGTATGACATGCCGGACAACACCGACGAGGAGATCGGGCACCACAGCAGCCTCCCCAGACTCTCGGCGAAGAGGAGGAGCACGCACCAGTCACCCCCGTCCGCCGGTGGCTACGACGAGGTGACGGAGAGCCCCGCCCACGCGCCGGGTAGCGGCCACCGGCGCCGCGTGCGCATCAGCGCCGCCGCCAGTCAGACTGCCTCGGTGTCACTTCAGGAAGTGCTATTAGCCGAGGCCGAGCCAGACAACGTCGTTGCCTCGTCATCGCCCCTGGCGCGCAAGACGATGAGAGCCCGCTCCTCGATCAGTGCGGTTTCGGCCAGGCTGAGCACTAGCACGGCTGCTGCTGATACGACGACAGCTACTGTAGCTGCTTCTATCTTGGGGGATCGGCAAAGCGCTCGGCTCTCCCAGGCCTCCAACGCCCGGAGCGCCGAGGTGGAGGAGTCGTCTCCTCTGCACGCCGTAGTCAATCCAGATCAGACGCCTGGCTCGGATGCCACTATCGCCGATAATGTCGACGAGCTATCTCCAGAAAACCCCAAGGATGGCAGCAGCGTTGTGCAGTCTTCGCCAGCTGCACGTGCTCTCACGAAGAGACGTGCTTCTGCGGGCGTGGCCGCCAGGAGATCTATGTTGGGGAAGGGCAGTCATGGTGCACCATCACCCAGCGCCGACATGGATATTGACGAGCTATCCCCGAAGCAACCAGAAAAGTCCAGCAGGCCATCTCGGGGACGGACACAGACTGCTAGGGAATCCACACCACTGGCCGAGATACCGGAAGAGACTGAAGACGTCGAGAACCCAAGTTCGCCTAGCAGGGCAGAATCTGCGCTTGAGGCGGATGAACCAAATGTAGAATCACAAGAAGAAGCCGAGGATATCGACGACCAGGAGGCAGCGCGGAGGCTTGGCAGGAAGCGACTGCGGAAGAGCTTCCCTGCCCCATCCCCCGAGCTGGACTCGGCTGCAGAGGAAACCGTACGTCGGCCTCCCAAGCGACAACGAGGTGCTCCGGCCTCTAGCCCGACGAGGCAAAACCCACCGCCAAAAGCGCAGCAGACAACGATACAGAAGGAAGCGCCAAGGAAGCAGAAGGAACCGCCGAATCCAAAGGGCCCACCAAGGCAGAGGGCCAAGAAGAAAGCAGCAGCACCTCCTCAGGAGAATGAACTGGATGTTGAGGCGTCGGGCGAGCCCATCTCGGTTCCCGTCCAGCGCTTCACCAGACTTAGGGGCCCTGGTGGCGGCGGAGACGAGTCGGACGAGGACGAGCTCGTGTCCGGCATCCCGTTCTCGACCCGCGATGGTGTTACCTCGGTCGACATCCTGAGGCAGCTCTGCGAGGAGGTCACGGCGGGTGTGCTGCGCACGCTCAGGGAAAAGGCGGGCGAGGCAGAGGACGCGACGACCAGGAGAGAGCTCAAGACCAAGACGAGGGCTCTCGAGGCTTTTAGGGAGGAGCTGAGAACGAAGCTGGTCGAGCATGTGAGTCAGCCCCTGGGTCTCTCCACGAGAACAACCGAGTCCGCGCTCGTACTGATATTTTGATGCTGGCCTTGTTAGACGATCGCCCTGGACAGCCTGCACATGCTGAAGAAGCGCCTCCGTGCAAGCCACAAGGAAAAACGCAGCCTCCGCGACGAGATTCTCCGGCTGCGCGCTGAAAGGGACCAGGTCGCCCTGCGCATGGACGCGCTCAGAATGAAGCACGAGAGCGAGGCGCAAAATGTCCTGGTGAGTACTGCTTCCCCCCTCCCTCGCCCTCCCATAATCCCAGCTCACTAACCTTCGCCCCGCACTCGACACAGAGGAATATCCAGATATCGTCGGCCATGCACGACATCGAGCTGGCGGCAGAGGAGGGCCGGGCTGCCCCGGAGCTATCCGCGGCCGAGAAAAAGAAGGCAGATCTGGGGAACCTGGAGCTCCTCATGCACAGGGTCGGCGGCCAGCTTTGCGCCGGCGGCACGGGCACTGGTTTGCTCGACCAAGTGAAGGATTTTAATGCCTACCTGGAGAGGGCCGCGGCAGCTCTACAGGCGAGGTAAAGTAGATGCGTGTCACCATGTGTGGCTGTGAGTGATTGGGTTTTGCGATGAGAATCCTTCTCGCCACACCAAGACCGAGCTGCGTTGGCTTTGTTATCCAAGGTAGGCGTTTTTTTAAAGCATTTGAAAGGATTGGGATTTTACATGAAGGGATATTCGAGGGGAAGCAGCAGCAGGCGTTCTCTACAACCCTGTGCCTGCTCCCTGATATCGCCCAGGCTGGACAAGAGCTCATAGGTGATGGCTATGTGTATGATACACGGATATAAATAGATAGAGCACGCGCCGCGCGCGCGACAACACCCCCACCGTGCCTGCTTCTGCCGCCGCAATCTCTTCTTTTTTTTGCGCGGGAAGCAGTGCGGCATGGTCTAGTGCCCAGAGTGGGCGGAATCATGATGCACCAGAGCCCCTGAACGCCCCCGAGACCTTGTCGAGTATCGTTTCCTTGCCCTGCTGCCTGCGCATCTCCTTCTCCTTCTCCTTCTCCCGCCTCAGCTCGTGGAGGCGCGCCGCGGCCTCGGCCTGGGCGCGCAGCTCCGCCTTTGCGGCGGCCTCCTCGGCGGCGCGCTCTTGCTCGGGCAGCTCCTTGATGCGCTCCTCGAACTTTTGGCGCATCTCGGGCGTGATCATGCTGTCGATCCTCTCCTCGTCCATGTCGGCCGACGCCGGGAAGGTGGCCTTGGTGATGAGGGGCGCGAACTTGGGCGCGGGGACGCCCTCCTCCTTGGCCTTTGCCACGGCGGCCTCCTGCTCCAGCATGCGGTGGTAGAGGCTGTCGGCGTGCATCTGGATCTCCTCGTCGACCGACGCGGGCCTGTCTTGGGTCGAGAGGTAACCCAGGGCTTTCAACAGGCGCTGTATTGGGGGTGGGGGTGGACAGGAGAGCCAAGGGTCAGCAAAGAGGGCACACAGGTGTAGAACGGGGGAGTAGAGGTAAGGAGAGGTAGCGTACCGACTGCATGGTATAACACCGCTCAAACTTGCGCACCTGGGCGCTGCACATTGTGAACTTTGCGGCCCAGTCCCCGGCCTTCATGCAGTTGGTCCAGTCGAGCTGCTCGAGCGCGCAGTTCTCGAGGGCGGCGCGGCCAATGTTGGACCGGCGCTCCTTGTAGCCCTCGAGCACGTCCATCAGCTTCTCGTGGTCGCTCTTGGTCTCGGCCTCGACCTCGGCCTGCGGCCGGTACGTCTTCCACAGGTGCGCGTACCGCCCGTCCTGGAACTGCGACTCGCGCGGCACCGCCGGCCCTGCATCTCCCTCTGCGCTTGCTGCCGCCGCCGCCGATTGTTGCCTCGAGTCGGGCTGTGGTAGCTGCTGTGCCGGCTGCTGCTCCCCGGCGCCGGCGGGCTTGAACTTGACGGGCGATTCCTTTTCGAGGAACTCGCGCAGCTTCGGGTCGAGCTTCTGCAACGGGTCTGACCCGTCTTTGCTTGGCTGTCCGCCAAAGAATCCGTCGAGCCACCCCATCGCGACAGTAGAGGTTTTCGTGGGCAATCAAGCTACCGCATGTCGGGGCCCTATCTCTTTTTTTTTCGCCTGCTTCACTTCACCCCATCCTCTTTGACCTCGACGGGTCGTGATGCTTGAAGAAAGTCAGCCCCACTCTATCGATTTGAGTCGTGTTACATAAGCCCCCTCATCGCCTTACATGCTGCCCAGCTCCTCCATGTGCTCCTTCAGCTCAACTCAAGTCCCGACCAAGCACGGGTTCAAAGATGGTCTCATGATGGACGGACAGATTTGCCAGCTCACAAAACATAGTAATAGATAGCCGCGGCCACATATATATCCTTGGCCGCAAAAGGGCCTCACCGAACTCCATTAGACTGTTTTCCCGATACGCCCTGCTCCTCAAGCATGGTGGCCGTAGCCGAGCATCATATCTAGCAGCCTTTTTTTTTATATTCCGCATACACGCCAGAGCCTGCCGTCTGGGCCAAGCCCTTCCCTCCCTCCAGGGACACGACCATCGGCGTTATCCCCCCATCATCAAAAATGACCAACGAGTTCTCATTTAAAGCTGCCTCTATGCCTTGTTTTTGCGTAAAGCAGCTAGCCGTTTGTGATCGCCATCCCGGAATCCATGGGAATAATGAAAGCCCTCGAGTAAAGAAACAGCGCCTTGAATGCCCAAAAGAGACAACCCTCCACCTTAGAACTTGGCAAACGACTTAACAGCCTTGTCCGCCCTGGGGGTGACGCGCAGAACGTTGAAGCGGACCTAAAATGCCAGCACGTGTTAGTAGGCGTCTCACATACAGACACTGGGGCGCTCGAAAGCAGGCCGCAGTCCAGCAGCCCCCCTCAGCGCCACGACGTGGGGCACACAACGCATACCGTCTTGCTCAGAGGCCTGCACTGGCCGACAGTGACGTGGTCACCCTCCTCAACACGGAAAGCGGGCGAAACGTGGGCGGCGAGGTTCTTGTGGCGCTTCTCGTAACGGGAGTACTTGGGGATGTAGTGGAGGTACTCGCGGCGGATGACCAGGGTACGGTGCATCTTGGTGGAAACGACGGTTCCGTTCAGGATACGGCCACGGATCGAAACGAGGCCGGTGAAGGGGCACTTCTTGTCTACAATGGGGGGTTTCGATGTCAGCCAGCCGTTTCTCTCCCAGTCTGCCTGCCGTCATTGCTCGCGTTCCTTTTCCGAAAGGCACCAGAAGCCCATGATCCCAGAATTCCCCCGTGCTCTTCAAGGGTCGTCTCTTAAATATCTCCCGTCCACCCCAAAGCACAGGTCTCGCCTGCAGCATATGGGGGGGTATCTGGTCGAATAAGATCTGCCTCTCCTTGGGCCAGCACGCTCCTCCCCATCCACCAGCAGAGAAGAATATCGCGCCTGTCGTCGTCGTCGCGTCACGTACCGATGTACTGGCCCTCGATGGCAGTCTTGGGCGTGCGGAAACCCAGACCAACATCCTTGTAGTAGCGGCGACCGCCCTTGCCGGGGCGCGCAGACTTGACCTTGGTCTTGGAGTTGAGGAAGATGTGCGGCTGTTTCTGGAAGGCACGCTCCGACTGGACAGTCAATTCGGTCGCCATTTTTGCGGTCGTCTGGGATTATCTCTCGTCTGCGTCGACCGGGTATTGTGGGTGGTGGTTGGCGTCGTGAGAAATCTGAAGGCGATCTCTTTTTTTGTCTGCTGGGGGAGATGGTCGCCAAATGCACGCCACTTCTTTTTGCAATTCTCTGTGTGCGCTTGCCAGTGTGGGGCTTGAGGTTTCACTCTATCACGTGAGTGTCGGATAGGTAATATACTACGTTAGGAAATTGAGGCCTCAGGCACTAGTCCTGCCTTGCCGCTGGGGAGGGCGACCTGGCTGTGTGGATCCATCTCCCCAAGGTGGGTGGCTGGCTACTTGCGCGTGCCTACCCCGTACCTCTACCATCTGTTATGGCTCGTCTTCTCACGTCAGGTAACGAATCATGAATTTCTTTATGCGATACCCCAGGGCGTTGTATACACCTCAATAAGTAGTCCGATCTTGCACATTTTGTTGACGGTAGTTGCTTTTTGACCCAAACTAGTGCTGCTTGGCGTGTGCGTGGTTTTGTACCCAGACGATCTCAGATGAGCTGCGCCGGGGGTTGAATGCCTGTGCAGCGCGTCACTCCAGCCCACGGTCTCCACTGTCAAGCTGTTTCTGTTACTTGCTGCTGCCTTTATGTAGGGTAGTTTGCGCCACGTTCACTTACACGCGGTGAAGCTTCTGGCAACATAAATTCAAGCCCAGCCACGGCCTGTCCGCCATTTCGTGGCATCTGCTCTCCAGCCCCTTGAGGTTCTTACTATAAACTAAGCGTATTTCTTCTCTTTTTTCGCAGGTTTTTCTCTCTCTCTCTCTCTCTCTCTCTCTCTCTCTCTCTCTCTCTCTCTCTCTCTCTCTCTCTCTCTCTCTCTCTCTCTCTCTCTCTCTCGTTGTTATTGCTTTTCATCTTCTTACTTCTGCTTATATTTTAGCCTGCATAAACTACATGGCTTAACACTGGAGTCAAAAGTAAACAGGCAGCACGCACGACCCCGCCGTCGGCCTTGAGGCCAATTCCTTCTCAACGGATCTCCGTCTTAGGCACTTTTAGTAACAACTCTACCCACCTCCATCCATCCCTTGTTCTTTTTTGATCAAAGATGAGCCCCTCCGATACATGAGGCGTTATGTCCACCTTTCTGCACTGTCGAGCTTAGACCGACAGCTCGGCCGTGGCGGCGGACGCAATATGCTGCTTGTAGGGGGCCAGTGCCTTCTCCACGGCACCGTCCGGACCACAGTACCGCTCTACGATAGACTGGGAGCAGCCGGTGAAAAGAGCTGGGTCGAGCATGGCGTCGAGCTCGGCGTGGACAGGCGCAAAGTAAGCCGTGTTGCGGATCCGCTCAATCAGATCGTTGGCCTTGCCCTCCATCTTGACAGCGTGTGAGGCCTGGTGCGACAGCACCCGGATCTCTTCATGCGCCTCCTGCCTCGATGCCCCCTTGGCCACAAGCTTCATGATGATGTTCTCTGTCGCCATGAACGGGAGCTCCTGCATGACCCGGCTGCGGATTGTGGCCGGGTACACGACCAGACCGTCCGTCACATTGTCGAGCGAGATCAGGATTGCATCCGCGAGCAGGAACATCTCGGGAATGTCGATGCGACGGATAGCCGAGTCGTCAAGTGTACGCTCCATCATCCTTTCGTTTTCATCCGTCAGTAAGAAATATTGAAGGACGAAGAAAATTTAAAGGTCACGACACTGCGGCATCAAATTGACCAGCGATGGCGACGGGCGACCCGGCCCAGATATACTTACTGAACCTCAAACGTCTTGGTGAAGTTGGCGCTGAGAGTCGAGAGCTTGCGACCCAGACTTGTGATGCGCTCGCTGCGCATGGGGTTTCTCTTGTAGGCCATGGCGGAAGAGCCGATCTGGCCGGCCTCAAAAGGCTCCTCAATCTCCTTCCAGTTGGCCAGATGGCGGATATCAAGGCTGATGCGCTCGGCTGTGGCACCAAAGGCTGAAAGGGCATTGGCGATGCGCAGGTCGACCTTGCGGGTGTATGTCTGCGTCGAGATGTCATAGACACCACCGAAGCCCAGTTTGGCGCATAGGATGTCGTTGAGCTTGTTCACCTTGACCTCGTCACCTTCGAACAGCTCCATGAACGAGGCCTTGGTGCCTGTGGTTCCCTGGATACCGCGCAGGCGGAGGTTGGCCAGGACGTGCTGGATGTCCTCCAGGTCCATGATCAGCTCCTGGATCCACTGGCACGCCCGCTTGCCCACCGTGATAAGCTGGGCCGGCTGGAGGTGGGTGAAGCCAAGGGTTGGGACGTCCTTGTACTTGAGGGCGAACTTCTGCAGGTTGTTGACAACCTTGGCGAGCTTGGGCAGGAGAAGCTCCAGGCCCTTCTTGATAAAGATCAGCTCAGCGTTGTCGGTGACATAGCAGGAAGTCGCTCCGAGATGGATGATACCGGCAGCGCTGGGCGCCTCTTTTCCGTAAGCCTACTCGCTGATTAGCTCACCTGCCCTTGCCCCTTGCGCACAACATCGTGACAGGATAGCACATACGTGTACATTTGCCATGACATCGTGACGGCGGATTTTCTCCTCTACCTATCGACAGGTGAGCAACCGGCACAGATACGACCACAGTGGCATACCGGGCACATCAAGACGACCTGGCCGGGAATGCCTACCCGAATAACCTCAAAGGCCTCATCGGTGACGTGGGCATGTGCCTTGAGCTCCGCGATTTTCTTCGCGGTCACCTATTTTCGAGTTAGCAGTCAAGTCGGGCTCACTTGCAGTCGAGCTTTGGTGTTTGATGTTGCTTACCTGAGGCAGGCCCAGCTCATGCTCGGCCTCGGCAAGGTGCTATTCTGGGTCAGTTTGCCGCCGTTTCCGATTTACAAAAGAGAGATTGCAACGGCCAAAGTATGTATTTACGATCCAAAGCTGGCGCCATGTGTTTGCACGGCTCCGAGGGGAGAAGAGGGTGAGCATCTCCTTGCCTGTGGACGGTGTTAGTTACATTAAAGCACGCGCAGTGCAGATTGCTGGAGCAACATACTGGCATAGCGCATGCCAAGCGGGGTCTGGTAAGTGTCGTAGTCCGGCATCTTTGCTGGCTGTCTGCTGTGATCCGAAGGGAAAAGCTTGGGAAGCAAGGAAAAGGATGGAGGGGAATGCGCCTGGAAAGCAAATAAGTACTTGGCACGGAGGAGAGCGAGAATTTCTGAATGAGTTCGAGTCGCCCAACTCCAATGAATCAAATGCACTGAAGCCGTCTCCCTCCATCAAAATTTGTTCCGCCGGCGGTTTACGGATCTACAGGTGGGGTGGTGGGCTTTGCATAGGTACGTACCTGCCTAGACTAGTCGTCCGTTCTGTCAAGGGCCCCACAAGGAACGGACCCCCGAGTCTCAGCCGCTTAAACCCTCTGTCTGTGACAGCCACGCTGGGACTCAAGGAACTCTAAGCTTCCCACAGCCCCAGCGCTGCCAGCTCTCCATTTCTACCTCGCGAACCCCCCCCATCGGCAATTTGAAATGCAAGCGGCCGGACCGGGCATTGACAGGCCATACCAACCTCGTTAAGCAACGAACCACGACCCGCCGGCATCGACACACCAGCGCTCATTCGTCGCCAACAGGTTTCGGCCGACAGACTGCGCAAACATGGTCAGCTCGTGGAATGTGAGTCGGCAAGCCCCATCTCGCCGTTTGATTCACGGCATCTGCGCCGGGCTCTACTCACGTCCAGGCTTCCGCCACGCGTCCTGGCTAACTCGAGCCTTGCCCAGATCTTCCGCATATTGGGAGACTGCTCCCACCTCGTGTCGAAATGCATCCTCATGTACGCGATACATAGGAACAGGAGTGCAGAAGGCGTCTCCTTGATAACACAAGGTCTTTACGCGGTGGTGTTTTGCACAAGATACCTCGACATCTTCCAGGAGGTGTTCCCCTGGAACCTCTTCTTCAAGCTGTTCTACATCAGCACGTCGTTTTACATCGTCGGGCTTATGCAATGGGTCTACCCGCGGACCCGGGAGCGCGAAGTGTCGTGGAAGCTGGGAGCTGCGGCCGCCGGCGGGTCGCTGGCAATATCCCCGTTCGTCATGATGATCTTTGAGAAGCACTGGAGCTTTTCTACGGTACGCACCGCCCCGAAGCCGTCTTGTCTACCCGTGGATGTGTGCTTGCTTGGGGACGACAGTGCCTTGCTAACATGGGAGCGATTGTCTCGGCTTTTAGTGGCTGTGGGACTTTTCCGAGATCCTCGAGTCCGTATGCGTCCTGCCCCAGCTCCTTCTACTTCGCCAGACCACGGTGCCGACAGTTATCGATTCGTACTACCTCCTCGCCCTCGGCGCGTACCGAGGCCTATATCTGATCAACTGGATCCTCCGCGGGATCGACCCGAGCCACCGACCCCCGAATGCGGTCTCGGTCATATTCGGCGTCGTGCAGGTGGCTCTCTATGTCGACTTCGCCTGGGTCTACTACAGCCGGCAGCGGGTCAAGCTGCGAAACGGCGGCGTGGTCGATTCGGATGACCTCAACCGTGGCTGGCTGCTGAACCGCATCTTTGGCAACAAGCACGTGCGGGAGGAGGACGACGAGGAGAGCACGCCAGCGCTGGGAGGCCAGAACGGGCTGAATACGCCACGAGCCTCGCGGGCCAAATGGGGCGCCAGGGGTATCTCTGTCAGCGCCGACGATACGACTCTTGAGCATGACCGTGAACGGTCAGACGGCAACCATAACGTGGACGGGACTGTGGATCCGGACGCCAGGATGAAGGACCCGGATGAGCTGGCGAGGGCGCTTGACGAGGATGACGACGAGGGCATTCCGCCTGCCGGATCTTCGTCTGGCGCCCGCGGGGCTCCGAACAGCGGCATCAGGAACGATGAGTGGGACGACTAAGTGCCCGTCAGAGGTACCCATCTTTTTGGCACGAAAGCGGTCACTCTGAGCCACGTTTGCTCGCCTCCGCACAAATCATCGCCGTAGATTTGATCTGTCAAGATTGATTCTCTTGACAATCTGGGTCTCTGCTCCAATGCGACGGACTTCCATGATGTCTCTTCATCCTCAGTCCCATGTCTCACCACTTTAGTCTGTATCGCGCTCTCGTTTTGGCTTGATTTGTTTTTTTGGGTTGCTTTTTTTTCATCTTTTTTTCGTGTCTTTCTTTCACAACTGTCCTTTTTTTCTCGATCTTTTTTTCTTGTCCTTTTTCATCGCTGCTTCCGATGCGGCGCGTATTTAGCGCAAACGATCAATTGTCATTCAGGCCGGGGTCCTTGTCAGGTCCAGGTGATGCAGGAAAACAACTCATGAGCGAGGTCATTTTAGGCCCCGAAGAAACATGCGAGCCGCAACGGTGTTGCTTTAGAATTGGTCGGGAGTGATGCAAAGTGCATGTGACCTGGTCCACCAGGCTGGCTGTTGGTCGGGTGTCCTGCACCAGTCCCCTCCAAGAGTGGAGGAAAAGCATCTACGTGATTCTCAGCGGCAATGTCAACAACAGGAGCATGCGGGAGGGGAAATCGAGGTGGATTCCCCATTCCAGCTCTGGGCCTGACTCTCGCTCAATCCCCGCCGTTTCGTGCCGTGCCGATTCACCAGACCAGACCGCCAGACGAGGAACGGCGGGCCGTTTGGATCATGGGGATCCGATGCCACCAATGCCGTGCCGTGGGGAAGGATCTGCTGCTCGTTTAGCCCAGCCTGCAAAGAACCCTTGGACGGTTGGCGCTGCCGCCGCGCCCGGTGGGGGGTGCGGGGAGGGCGACTCAGACACGGCCCAAAGGAGAAGGAGGATGGCGCCAAGTCGCCAGGTAAGCGGCGCAGGCATGACTTGACGGACGGACTGGCATATCAGGCGGGACGCGGGCGGGCACGAAGGATGGCGGAGGGGGGGAGGGATGGAGGGAGGTCAGCGACTGCCTGCTGTGGATGGCCGCCGACGCAGCTCTGCCAGCCATGTGACTTGAAACAGGGCGCGGCCATCAAACGTCCCGGCTGGTCTACTGGTTTGTTTCTCAACCTCAGCTGCCCTGACTGTCTTGCTTTTTCGTTTCCGTGCCCTTGCCTGTGGTATTGTTCCTGGGTTGTTGTGGTCTGGTATTGTTCCTGGTTTGCTGTGGTCTGGTTAAAAGGCTCAGCAACAGCCTGTCCTTCCCGCGACTTGGCTTGCCGTTTTTTTTCCTCTCTGTTTCTTGCGGTTTCTTTATCCTCGAATTCGCTCACAGACTCCAATCTCTGCCGGCCCCTTGAGCGGCCTGTTGCGAGAGCCGCAAAATTGTTGTTTTACTTTTATTTTCCAAGTAGGGAGTCCCTTTCCCCCCGCGCTGCCTGCTTAAACGGCGAGGCGGCGTTTGGTTGGTTCACATTGCGACCACTGAGCGGCGGACCCAATCCAGCTGACATGGACGGGACGAAAAGAGCTGGCAACGCGAAATCAATGCTAGTCCGATCGCCCTGCTGCGCGCAATAACTGGGGACAACCTACACCCGGCCAACCTTGTTGCACGCCTCAGAAGGTATGTGATGCGGCAAAGTCGAGGCTTTGGGGCGTGCCACCAGTTGAAGCGCTGGTATCGCGCCCCCATTCGAGCTTAGGAGGCTGGACGTACAGACTCGTTGCCATTCTTTTTTTTTCTTTCTTTTTCTTTTTTTTTCCCCAACATATCCGATGTATTTCCTTTCTCCGTTTTGTTATTCTCCTTTGGGCTCTCCCAAGTCGGCTTGCGTTCGGAGATGGAACAAACATGTATAGCATAATTCTTCGACGTTACCCACCATGATATTTCTTCTACTATCTGTACCTCTAACGAGACAATTGTACGACAATACGTCCGTCTTTGTCTCGGCTATACTCATCACTACTCCAGGAGACTGATCATACCCTACACAGCCGACGATGCTCCTGGACCGTGCCTGGGCTTGGCTCGCCGCCCTCGCACTCTTGCAGGTGCCGACCTCTGCGACACCGGCAGGCCGAGTAACAGCTCATAGCCATGGCGCCGACGATAGGATTCTGGGGTTTCAAGCCCGGACTCAGACTCGGGCTTTTGCGGGCCCGGACACGCGTGTCCTCGACGAAGTCATGAGCGCCCTCAAGGTCCTCCAGGACAACTACTTCGAGCCCTGGAAGGGAACTTGGCCTAGCGCAATCGACTGGACTGCGGCCGTGATTGGCACGCAGGTCTCGGGCGCGCTCAGCTCTCTGTCCAACGCCTTGACAGCTAGCGAGGGCTCCAGCAGAAGCAGCGATAAGGAGCGCGAGAACCTGATCGCCCTCTACTTTTCCCAGGTTCTGGGCTTCTACTTTGGACAGGACGACATTGCCCTGCGCGGCCAGGCCTTCGACGACATGCTGTGGGTGGTGCTCGGCTGGCTGGAGACTGTTAAGTTCATAGACCTCCACTCGCAGCTCTACTACCCCTCGGACACACCACGTCTTCTCCCCGGACAGCAGCAGCTCCTGGACCAGGCCACGGGCAGGACCTACTTCGGCAACGTCTGGACGCCGGCGTTTGCCCACCGTGCCCGAGTCTTCTGGGAACTCGCCGCCAAGGGCTGGGATACAAAGTGGTGCGGCGGCGGCATGAACTGGAACCCGCGCCTCCAGGTCTACAAGAACGCCATCACGAACGAGCTGTTCACTGCCGCCTCTGTCTCCATGTACAAGTACTTCCCGGGAGACGATAACGAAGCACCCTTTAACTTGCCTGGCGAAAAGCACGGGCGCCATCCCAGGCACGACCCTAAGCACCTCGACGCCGCTGTGGCTGGTTACATCTGGCTCCGCGAATCAGGGATGCAGAACGGACCCAACCAGAGCCCCCCGGGCCTGTACGTGGACGGCTTTCACATCTCAGGCTGGGACGACCCGAAAAGCAACAACACAGCCTGCGATGTCCGGAACACGATGGTTTACACCTACAACCAGGGCGTCATGCTCACCGCACTTCGGGGCCTCTGGGATGTCAAGGGCAACGACATGTACATCAGCGAGGGCCACTACCTCATCGAGTCCACGATCAAGGCATCTGGCTACGATCTGATCAAGGATAAGCCAGTTGATGATCTCTCTGACCTGAAGCCCGGTGAACTTCCGCCATGGCGCGGTCTGGGACGCGGCGGCGTGATGGAGGACCAGTGCGACGTGAGCGGATCTTGCTCCCAGGACAGCCAGACGTTCAAGGGAATCTTCTTCCACCACCTCGTTGCGTTCTGCGCAAGGCTCGACGAATCTGTTGCCTCGCGGACCGTCCGGCAGAGTCACACCAACTCCTGCAAGTCGTACAGGGGCTGGGTCGAGCACAACGCCAAGGCGGCTCAAGCCACGCGGGACGACAAGGGCCGCTTCGGCATGTGGTGGACGGCTGGCCTCCTCGACATTGCAGCCGAGGACCTCAAGGGGGCCGGGAATGGCGTCAAGGGGCGATCCAACTCATCCGAGTTCGAGGAGTTGGCCGACTACCGAACACACGGTGTCCCCAACACTCTCGAGTGGGTTCCGGAAGGCGGCATGAGCACTCCGTCTCTGGATGACAAGCCCGCCGAGTCGGCCAGCGAGAAGGTCGCTGAGGATCAAGACGAGGTTGAGGTTGAGGACAAGGGTCAGTGGCGGGGGCCTGCCGGAAGGCCCAAGGGCCAGGTCGCCGTCTCAGTCAAGGGCGGCCAGCGGAAGGGGTCGGACCCCAACACCAGAGGACGGGGCCGTACCGTGGAGACGCAGGCTGGAGGCCTGGCGGTTCTCAGGGCCGTCTGGGAGCTTTCCAACATCAGTTGAGCGCGGTCACGAAGGGTCAGTTTAGGGTTACGCGACGTTATGGATGATTGAGCATATTAGATACGTGCAAGCATCTTTTTTTTATTTATTCATTTTACGAGACAGTAGATAACAGCATGAATAGAAGAGCCGCATCAAAGAAGCTGTTATCATTGTGAAGCAGAAGGCAAGAAACGAGGCAGGATTGAAACATGTAGGATTACAAGATGACTTGCAGAAGAGAAACCAAGCCGCAGCAGTGAGTCAAGTAAACACAAACAGTCATGAAGCTAGGAACGGAACCTCCCGGGTGGACCAGAATGCCAAGCACTCAAGTGATTGATTGTTCTCTGCCAGTCCCGCTCTCGCTTATAATGAGCCAAGGCTCCAAATTCATGACAGACCAACGATCTGATTCCGCTTCAGCTGTTTACTTTGTTACATGCAACACGGACGCATGGAACAATGAGTCGACAGTAAGTCATGATATCGTGTCCAACCCGACGTTATTCATCCGTAGACCAACATCCTCGCCCTACAGACGTATCGGGTTCACCTACTCTGGTACCAGTAGGGTTGGGTAGGTGCGTACGTACATGAACTCGTACACTGGGAACTTCCAGGCGCCACATAAAGGAGAAGATGAATACACAAAAAACGCGCCCGATCCGAGCCCACGGACCGACGGAGCCGCTGTAAATAAAACCAGAAAATTGCGATTTCCAACCCGTTCCAGCCACACAACTCCAGCCACCCGGCCGAGGGAGAGAGTAGAGAAAACCTCTCGTGGAGAATACGATATGATAGGAACATAGAGAGATAGAGGAGAAAGAGACCCAAAAAAGAGGACGGATAAAGAGTAGGAATAATAGGGATAGTAATAATATAGCGAATAAAATTGATAGGGAATAGTCAGGCAAAGAGGAATCAGGTGGGAAAAGACGAGCAAAAAGTTCTGAGCCGGGATCACTGCAGGAACCTCTTCTCAAACTCGCGGAACAGCCTGGGGCTGATTTCGTCGCTGCTCATGCCCTCGACCTCCCAGAGAACCCCCTTGCGGGCGTAGTGCTCGAGCAGGGGCTCGCTGGTCTCGCGGAACTTCTGGAAGCGGGAGCGGTAGATCTCTGGGCAGTCGTCGGGGCGGCGGACCAGGGGCTCGCCGGTGACGTCGTCGCGGCCGGGGATGCGGGGCGCGTTAAAGTCGTCGTTGTAGACGCGGCCTGAGGGCTCGTGGACCATGCGACCCGAGATGCGGCGCATGATGACGTCGAGCGGGGTGGACAGCGATACAACCAGGTTGACGGGGACGACCTCGTCGAGGCGCGCCGCCTGGGCCGCCGTGCGCGGGAAGCCGTCCAGGATGAAGGAGGCCGCCGGGTCGTCCGACAGCCGCGGCGGTGGGTCAGAGCCCAGGCCGGCGGGGGCCGACATGAAGACGTCGTTGACGGCGGGGGAGTGGGCCGTGGTGGCGGCGGCCGAGGCCGAGGCGAGGGTGAGGATGGCGGAGTGGCCGCCGTCGGCGAAGAGCCAGCCGCGCTTGTTGAACTCGTTGCTGATGAGGCGCAGGATCAGGTCGTCCGACACCAGGCCGCCGGCCTTCATGGTGCTCTCGACCTTGATGCCTGTGGGGAGGCGGGGGTAGGGTGGTGTTAGCCCGCTGTGAAGCACGCGCGCGCGCACCCCCGCGCCCCTCATGATTGGGCGTCCCTTTGGTGCACGACAAGAGTCTCAGAAACTTACCGAGCGGGGTCCTGGTCTTGACATTGTTGCGCAGGAGGTCTCCCGAGCTGATGGAGGAGAGCTGGGGGAAGCGCTGGAGCAGGCGTTCCGACTGCGTGCCTTTGCCGACTCCAGGCGCACCGACGAGAATGACGCGGGCGGCCCGTCGGAGGCGCATGTTACGCAAGATGTGCTGTCAAAGAGGAAAGCTGGCAGGCGACGCCGCAGGGATGCAGCCAATGGAGTGGCGACCGACCGAGGTTCAGGATGTCGCGGCAGAGACCCGTGGAGGGGAACTGGGCGATGGGCGGGCGTCTCAAAACGACGCGAGGCGCAGGGAAACGGGCGATTCGGGCGGTCCTCGAAGGAGCCGGAGGAGGAGGAACGGGTTGACTGACTCTCTCAGGACGAGGCCATGTCGGAGCAAGAAAGCCCCCTCTTATTTTTTATGTTTAATTTTTTTTATTTTTTTATTACGACTTTTGGTTTTTATTTTTATTATTCCTCCGGACCAGAGCGGGGGGCAATGAGGAGAGGTGGGAAGCGCGACCACCGACCGGACTCGGACACCCCTGCGACAGGAGCAACTGGAGTGGTGTCGATGTCCCCAGCGGGCGGACGGAGTTGACGTGAGCGACGGGCAACGGCGGTGTAACGGTTTGAGCGTTGAGCACTGCTCGGAAGGTACGTACAGCCACCGGCGGCGCAACTTGGCAGCACAAAGTGGGAGGAGCGGCTCGCACGAATGAATTTTCGGGTTTACCCC
>PYSQ01000101.1:59019-82228 GCA_003049435.1 Nakataea oryzae | reverse complement strand
CCTCCCACTGGGTCCTGCCGGTGGCCGTCTCAACGTAGTAGGGCCGCTGCGAGGTCTGGTCGAAGTGCGAGGTCCAGCCGGGGGGCAGCTGCGGCTGGCCTGGCGGGCCCGGTGGTGGAGGGCCGCCGGGCTGGCCCGGGTACGGGTTGCCGTACTGCTGCGGCGGCTGCTGGCCGTAAGGTGCGCCGTACATTTGCTGCTGTTGGGGTGCGGGAGAGGCGTATGGGGGAGGGGCTTGGGGAGTTGCGTCGGCTCCCTGGGGACCTTCGATACCGCGCGTGTCGGCGGGCTTTTTATCGGGAGCTGAGGGGGGTGGAGACGGTGCATTGTCAGCAACCCTGTGAAACTCTTGGCCACCTTGGGTGGTCTGTAGGCAGGCCCATAGGCTGGAGCATGCTTACGGGGAGCGGCTGCCGGCTCTTCTTTCTTCGGCTCCTCTTTCGGGGGCTCTTCCTTCTTGTCGAAGAGCTTGAGGTCGTCAAACTCCTTTTGCAGCTTCTTGAAGAACGACATGCCTATGTAGGGGCCTATCTGTGGACTTCCGGCACGGGCGGTAGCGGAGTGGTGGCGGCGACGGGTTCTAAGGTGCAAAGGCGGCCCAGTCGTGGGAAACAAGCTCGCTGGGCGAACAGACAGGAGACAGGAGACAGAGAGAGTACGGGAGCAGGCGGAAGCAGCAGGCGCAGGACAAGGCGGGCACCCTTTTATGGCCAGACAAGAAGCATAAATTCACTCATTGTCCAACGACGCACACGTGTCCAGACTGGCTCGCTTGCCGGCCCTGGAGATGCCGGGCTGCGGCCGTGGCTGCTCGGATAGGCAAATCCGCTGCAAAACACGGCGGCGCAGAGCGAGCGCTGGAGGGGGCCTGGAGGCCGCCCGCCCGCCTGGCCGGGCGACTAGAGAGTCAAGCACAGGCTGCTGGGCAGACAGGCGCGCAGGCGGCCACTGCAGCCAGAGGTGGTCAGTGAGCGAGTGAGTGCTACCCCGCCACGGGCAGCGGGGGTTTCGTTGTGGTCCGACATGGCATCCCTGACCGGGCCTGGCCGCCCGTTTCAGCACCCTTGCCGCGTGGACTCGTGGCCATGCGCACCTGCACCTGGCCGCCGCCCATGGAGCGCGCGCCAAAATAGAGGGGGAAAAAAAGTCGGAGGCTCGGGGTGCAGCGTCGAGGCCGACGACGGAGGCCATCGTCCAGCCCGATATCTGACCCCTCCTCTGCACACGCCCTTGGCGCAGCGGCCAAGACGCTGATCCGCGGATGCCAGCGAATCCGCCAAGGGCTGCGGTGGAAACGCCTCGGGTCGGTGCTGCAAATAATGCATTGCTTTGCGCTGTTGGGCTGCCTGCCCCCCCCATGTCGTCGGCTGCTCCTACCCCTCCTCCTCCTGTCCCCCGGGCTCGTTGCCGCCTGCCCCTGCCTCGTTCGTCTGAAAATGTTGGCTGTTCGCGCCCGGCTGGGTCGGTTGTCGTTTGTGTCTGCCGCTGGCGCTGCGCTGGAGCGAGGATCCGAGAGTCTGTTTGTGGTGGATCCTGATATGTGGAAACGTCGGGCGGCTCAAGAGACCTCACAGGGCCCAGAGTGGCGGGCCTTGGCAGCGCCGCTCAACGAACCCCTGTTTTTTCTCCTTTTTTCCCCTTCTCTTTCCTTAAAATTGCGCTGGACCTGGCGACGTAATCCGAGCATCACGCTGCAGCACATGTTCCCCAGCGCGGCGCGACGCAGCCAGCCTCCTGAAATCGCCAGAAAGGAAGCTCGCAGAGGCTTGCGACCTGTCAATCTCCGGCAGTCGTCATCCAGCGAGGCGCTGTCGTTGGGCTGTGCTGGGCTGGCTCGCTACCCCAACCCATCGCCAGGTGAAAAGTGGGCCGAACCCTGGCTGCTGACGACGCCCTCGAGCTCGAGCAAGCCCTGGCCCAGAAACCTCGCGCCAGCGGTGGTTGATGTCTGAATTGGTCCTCAGCATGGCCAAGTCTCCCGATGCAGCTTTCTGTTTGCAAAATCCCTGCCATGCGCTTGCACAGTGCGGTCCGGCGGCCTGTATCTCCCCTGCTGGTATCCATAATCCAGGCGACAAACATTGCCCTTCTTGTCGCCTTCAAGGGAGATCCCCGGCGGCAGTCGAGCGGAAATTGACAGATGCACGTGAAAGCCGAGTCCTGGTCAGAGCATCAATAAAATCCCGCCCCCACTGGGTCTATGGACCCTAGTCTAGAGCTGTCAAGGCCGAGTCTAGATCTCTGACTAACACGGCCAGCTGCATGCCTGCCTGGACCCTGTATCCTGCCAGACACCTCCAACGTGACTGGGCGCTCCTGCAACAGGGAGCGCGCGCCAGAAGGGGGAGGCTTTTTGATCATGTTTGGAAGGCGGCCGTTCGTGAGGGGAACTTGGTATGCCCAGGTCTTCCGGTCCGACCTGACCTTCCTTCCACTCTTGCATGTGAAATGCGAGACGTTTGAGTTGCATTTCCCGCTCGACCGCGGCGATGAGCTGGGGGGTGTGCAGGCTGTTGCAGATAGGTCGAACCAAAATACCGCCATGCTGCCGTTCTTAGCCGGATGGGTCGCCGGCGAGTTCCGCGAGTGGGTAGGTACGTAGGTACGTACGGACATAGGTAGGCACCTACATACACAGCTGTCAGCAAGAGCCATGACATCCACCCCATACCGCTTGCGGGCCGTATGCATCCAAGGAACACCGACCACAAGACCGGCATACTACCCTCACGTAAATATCACACCATCCCGAAAGCCAAGGCGGAGACCTTCCAACATCCCAATGGTAGCTTTGAGCCAATGAGCAGGTCTTGTGTGGGCGCTCGGAGAATAGCTGGCCGAGAATCACTTCCACATTTGTCTGCTCTGCAGCCCCGCCCACAGACACCAATGGCTCGGACAGCTCGACCAACGGCGAGGGTCGCATCGACAGCTGCAACCTCACCTTGGACGACACCTAGCTGAATTAACTGCCACACTTGGCGCTTTTTGCCCAGCCGCCGCGGAGCAAGACCTTGCGCCAAGGACGTGGCGCCCTTGCTTTCGTGGACGAGATGGAGGCTTTGGTGCCGATGGATGGGCAATGTGACCACAGACAGAGACTCCGTATCTGGAGCAGCTTGGACACCTTGTACACAGCCCACCCCTTTGTTTTATGCTGTTATATATGATCCCCTGCCTACCTCCATCCCAGCCTTTCCGGCGATGCCATTTTTCCATGTTCCTCTGAATACCTACCTGGTGGGAACCCAGCCAAAAGGATATGCACACCACCAGCATTTCAAGGTCTGCAAAGCGTGCCATGCCACCCAGCCAGAGCCAGCTGTCCAAGGCCCGTTGGGTGTTGTCGTTGCCGCCCGGTGGCCGGCTGGCGCTTTCTAGACTGCTTGGCGGCGCGGCTGCCGTCGTCGCGCTCCTTGCCTGTCTCATCTCCCTGACATGTCTGTTCCCATCATCGACCGTGGCACCGATCCTCTCTCTAATCCCACCCTTTCCCATCCCCAACGTCTCCATCGCCGGGCTTTCCGCCAACTCCACCGCAACCCCAACCCAGTCACCGACCCCTCCCGCCGCCACCGCAGCAGAGGACGCGGCGGCGGCGCCCTTTGTCTGCAACGAACACCACCCCTACCGCGTCGAGATCGTGTCCGCCTCCCCGCTCCTCATCTACATCCACGGCTTCCTCTCCCCCTCCGAGGCCGCCGCCCTCGTCCGCGCCGGCGAGCCGCTCCTGGCGCCCTCGCGCGTCGACCACCCCGGCGGCGCCGCCGGCACCTACCGGCAGGTGACGGCGCACCGCACCTCCTCGTCTGCCGCCCTGCCGCGCGCCGACCCGGCCGTGGCCTGCGTCCTGCGCCGGGCCCGCCGCCTCATGGGACCGGGTCTGTTCCGAGACGGCTGGGACGACGTGGGCCCGCCGCAGCTGGTGCGCTACACCGCGGGTCAGCGGTTCGACCTGCACAGCGACTGGTGGAGCGTGCCGCGCGCCGCGGCCGACGGGTCCGGCAGGGGGTGGAACCGCGGCGCGAGCTTCTTCGTCGGCCTGCAGGACGCCTGCACCGGCGGGGAGACCTACTTCCCCTTTGTCGAGCCGCCTGCGGTGCCGGGGTCCGGCGGCCGCCGGGGCGTGGTCGAGGAGGACGAGGCGCAGGAGATGATGCGGCGGTGGACGGGCAAGGAGCCGGTCTGGAGGCGGCACCCCAAGGGCGGAGTGGCTTTCCGGCCCGTGGCTGGGAATGCCCTCTTCTGGGTGAACCTGCATGCCAATGGCACGGGGGACACGCGGACAAAGCACGCAGGGCTCCCGATCGGGGAAGGGCTGAAGACGGCTATGAATATCTGGCCTAGGCAGTACTACTACTGATGCGTCAAGGATAGGCAGCTACCCATGTAGGAAAATGACGGGATATTGATATGGGAAACGAGGAAAGCCACCTCCTGGCACTTTGCAATCTCGGGGCCTGCCGTTGCTTTTCCGAGAGCAGCTCCATCCAGCCCCCCGCGGCTTCAGCGAAGCACATCTGCCATGCCCAATCAGGCTACCCCTCCGCAATTCAGGCAGTCCTGATTATTGCGTGCAATGCAAGGACAGCGAGTAGCCAAGCAAGAAAAAGATGCAAAAATCACCCAGAGCCCCATGATATAGAGCACCACGCCTCTTCTGAAATTCTCCGGCTCCTGCATGTCCCAAAAGCCCACCACTCCACCCAGGACAACGAACGAAAGCAGGGCGGAGATTAAAACATGGGGGCAGGCTACGCAGTCTCCCGTTCGCCGATAGGTGTGCTTGCATTTGGAGAATTGTATCTCGCCGGGCTTCGTGAGGTCCTGGGAGGATTCCACTGAGCCCTTTGCATCCCCAGGCATGAAGCTGCCGGAGTCAATCTCGTCGTCGGAAGCGCAAGTTCGCAGGCTCTGGAGGTATGCCTGCTCAGTGGGCGCTGGCGATGGATCCCGCCGCTGTACGGTGGCAATGTCCCGCAGTGTTTCACTGCTGGCGCCGTCCTCCAGCTCTCTCAGCATCGCGGCCTGGGCTGTGTCAGAGCGGTTCGAAGGTGTCCTTGCGGGGCCGGCGAGAGAGACGCCGGTATTGGCGGCGTTGACTGACGAGTAATGGGAGCAGCTGCAAATAGGACAGTCCGCTGCTGTTGTCTGCCGATACTTTGCTGATCGTTTGACTATGGCGTGCTGGTGTGTTGAGCTGCCGAGGGCTTTCAGTAGGCGATAGAGAGATATGGCAACAATCGTTGGATATTCGTGGGAGGGGAAGAGAAAGGAATATTGTGTTGAGGCCGTCGAAGATTAAGCCTATCTGAGTAGCATTTTGCAGTTTCCTGCCCATGGTTGGAGGACGCCCACTGTGGTCTTCGGAGAAAGCCAAAGAACGATGATGACCATCATGCGACAAGAAAAAGCTTGAAGCTCGAAGCAACGATGTGGCTTATATTAACTTCTGCTGCTTTCCACCTTTGCAGCGGCACACAGGGCTTCAAGCCGGCTACTCTTCCGACTTTATGACGACAGCCTCCCACAGCTCCCTCGATCTATGCGGGTTTTGGCGCCGCAATCTCGGAGCCATTTGCGGCCCATGAAACCCAATTTCTTATCTTTGTACTGTTAGTAAAAGGCTGACAGCGGGTCGAGGCAAAATAGCTTGTTGCGAAAAGGCTGCCAAGAACAGAGTAAACTACACTCGTAGTTGACAGAGTTAGCCTGGCACTGGCGCCAATGACCTCTAATTATCGCGACCCTTCCACTCTGATGGAAGAACCGTGTGACGCTGTATCCGAAGCCCCCTTAGTGGCGGAGCTGGGTAGGACGGGGCAACTTTGAATTGCGAGAAAGACGACTTTATAGCTGTTACCTCTGCCTAAGTTTCCGTTGTTTCCTTCATGGCACTCGGATGCCTTTTTGCAGCGCATCTGGTTCTTCGTTCCGCAAAGACTGGACTATGAGCACCTGGGTACAGATTTGGTGGCCTTGATCGCCATCGCCAACCCAGCCCCTTCTTGTTTAATGTCTTGTTAGGATGCGCCTCTCCGTCAAGTTCTGCATTCAACTACGACTCTCTGTTTCCAAAACCAACTGTCCTCGGAATGGAACCATACGTGAAGTAGGCTTGTGACCCGGAACATGTTTCCTGATGTCGGTGCTTCTTAAAAAGGTGATCGTCGTTGAATTTTTGCAAGGGTGAGCCCAAAAGCGCTTTTGTGCACCGGCAGATGTTGGCAGGCGGTTCCTATGGTATTACCATTGAGGAATTTAACAGCCAGTGCAACAGGGAACACCTTGGAAGTGCTGATCGCCGCGTCCACGCAAAAGATATGAATGAGCAACCCCCCGTTTCTGCGCTTCTGTGAAGGGCAAGCCTAAAAGCCAAGAAAGCAAAGTGTCATCAAGCATGCAAGCGAGAAACCAACGTCCCGATTCACACTTGGCATACTTCGTCAGCGCCCGAAGACTGGCCGATACTTCCAGAGTCATGTGTGGCTGCTTTTCTCGGATAATTATCAAGGCCTGCTGGTTGCTTTGGAAGGGCGCAGGTCAGGGATTTCATGCATGACTGATGTCACCACATGGCCAACAGCAACACAAATCTGGCCTCGGGAGAATGATTGCGGCTCGACGCGCGCGTTTCGGCCCTGGTTAAAGATTGCGTATAAAGCAGCAGGTGCACCAATGTTCTTACTTGGCCCACAGCCCTCCTACTATCCTTCGTTCCTCAGCCTTGTCCACCAGGGTCTACGCTTTTTCTTTTTCTTGTGGACGGCTCCGCTCGTTCAGCTTTGTCTGCAGAGAGGTGCCAAAGACACCATGGAAAATCCTGGACAAGGCATCAGGAATGTCACGGAGGGGAATCGTTCACAGGTCAGACTTGGAGCCCCATTGGTTTTATTAGACACAGCTGGTTTGCCAACACACCAGTTTGAACCGGCACCCTCATCCAGATCCAGCTGGGATGGTGGACGACGCCGATGGCCTGCGGCCGGCCGGCGCCCGATATGAGCATGACGATTATCTGCATACAAAGGAGAGACAGGAAGCAGCTCAACCACTCGTGTACACGGGGCTAACTGGAAAGCCCCGGGGCCGACCACGACACCTTTGCGCATTGCTGCCCGGGCACCAAGACGACGGAGCGCCAGAGCACGCTGGTGATGCAGCGCGGGTGCAGCCAAGCCACGTGCTACACCAACTCGACCGAGGCGGCGATGGGCTGGAGCAAGTGCATCACGGAAGCCGCCGTGGAGAGGTGCAGCGCCGTGCTCGGGGGTCTGGTGGTTTTTCTGGCGGTGCGAGTGCGGCTGTGACGGGTAGGCTAGCCGGTGTTTTTGTGCGCCTCTTGGAGGACGTGACCCCCAATTGGGGGCGAGCCAGGCGCTTCGCATAACTCGCGATGATTCGCGGGGCAGCCGCCCAAGGGGGGCTTACGTTTTATATGCAGGGCCAGACATTGCACCGCCTGAGCCAGGGGTTGGCCTTTTTCTTTTCTTAGCTGTCAGCACGCAATTACTGCAGCTTGACCTCGCTCGCTCGCGCTTCTCTCTGCCGCGGGGGCTTCATCCTCATTCTTCTGATCTTTTCCTCTCTTGTGCATTTTCCTCCTTTCCCTCTCCATCGATCCGACCCGGACGCTGTTGTGGGAACAAGAAAACCACAGAGTGTCAAGCAAGCGATTCTTCTTATCCCGTCTTCCGACCCGCGCAGCGAGAGGGCGCCCGGAGCCTCCCCGCTCCCCCCCGCGCGACGATGGCCCTGTCGTCGTACTTTGACAACTGGTACTGGTCCACCAACGCCACCAAGTTCAAATGCCCCGGCACCGGCTTCGCGTGCCAGGCGCCGCACGCGTGCGCGCGCGACCCAAACATCAACAAGCGGTACTGCTGCAACGCCGCCGCGGACCCGTACGAGGTCTGCTGGACCGGCTCGACGGCGTGCAGCACCGACGGCACCACGTTTGAGTGCGCCAGCGGCTCCAGCAAGTGGTGCTGCATCAGCAAGCGCGAGGTCTGCACGCCGGCCGTCGACCAGATCAACATCTGCTGGAGCACCGGCTTCGACACCCTCAGGAACGTCAGCGTCCCTGCGCTCGAGTCGGCGCACTCGTCGCTCAGCGCCGCCCTGCCGACGTCTGCCAGCTCCGTTCCCTTTGACCCCCTCAGCCTCATTGCCCTGACTGCCCCGGCGCCCTCTTCTTCCACCACCACGCCGTCCCGAGACAGCTCGACGACGCCCACGCCCACCTCTGCTTCAGAGTCCAACCGCGCCACTCCCGGGTCTCAGGTTGGTTCCGGCTCTGGCTCTGCCTCCGGCTCCGGCTCCTCGTCAGACACGCTCACCACCGGCGCCATCGCCGGCATCGCGATCGGCGCCGCCGCCATCCTGGGCCTGGCCGCCATCGTCATCTTCCTCCTGCGGCTCCGCAGCAAGAAGTCCGCCGCTGCGTCCGCTCCCGATTCCGGCGGGCTGCTCCCCGATGCGCAGAAGCACCACCAACACCACCAGCCGCAGCAAGCTTACTACCCTGACGGCACCCCTGTGGGCGCGCACAGCTGGAGCGAAGTGCCGGGGAGCGCGGTCCCGCAGCAGCCGTACTATGGCGAGGCGTACGGGAAGGACGCGAGCTGTTACGCGAGGCCTGAGCTGGTGGGACACACGCCAGCCGTTGAGATGCCGCCAGGCCACATGGGATCGCCACCGAGCGAGCTTCCCGCCTACTATGCGCCGCAGCCAAGATAGCCGGAAGGCGCGAGCGATTTTGTTCAGGTCGGCTGCGTTTTTCCTTTCTTTTTCTTTTTCCTTTTAGTTCGAATAGTTTTATAATGAACAAATTCACCCAATTTGGCATGCGGCTACTGATTCCTGCGATCGGCACCGACACGGCAAAGTCGGCTGCGATGTACTTGCTTGGATCTAATTACGGCCCGTCGACGAATGTTCAGCTGGGTTCCAAGACAGACGAGAAAGTATGGAATAGTTCGGACGGTGCCAACCAATTGTTGTCATCCTCCAAGGCGGGGCAAAGGCAGAAATAGCCTCGAGCACGCTATTAATAGCTATCTAGCCATTTTTTAACCTGCTTCTCGTAAAGACTCCGCATTTGTCGGCGATTCTTGCGCTAGTCGTCAAACGGCCGCGATACTAAACTTGCCGTTGGCGACGCTTCACGATGCGGGGGAGGGACCCGCGTCGGCGTGGGGAGGGAGGGGAGGCGCTGGCGGGATCAACGTTTTCCCTTGCGTTATTCATCCCCGCCGAAGATAGCGTCATCCCGTGGATGCAACCTCCCCACTGGCGAACGCCTGCGCCCTGAGTTTGACGCTCAGACGGGGCGGCAACAAAAGGCGCAGACTAGACCGGGTGGATATGATATCAGACGGCCTGGGCAGCATTTAATAGACAGGCTTAAATGCCCATCTCCCGGGTCCCGCTGCTTGGTCGCCCGCTACTCGCTAGCTGATTAGAAGGTGCAAAACAACAACAACAAACAATGTCGTCTTTCACACCCACCAGCATTCTCATTTTCGGGGCCACGGGCAATATTGGCTACCACATTACCGAGAGCATCCTTGCTGCCAGCCCGGGGTTCGGCAAGGTCACCGTCTTCACGTCGCAGGGGACAGCGGACGGCAAAAAGGAGCTGCTCGAGGGCTGGAAGTCGCGGGGAGCCAATGTGGTGGTGGGCGACGTCACCAAGGCCGCAGATGTGGCGGCGGCGTACAAGGACAGCCGGGCCGACACGGTGGTGTCGGCCGTCGGGCGCAACGTGCTGAGCCAGCAGGTGGAGCTGATCAGGCTGGCCGAGGCGTCGGGCACGGTCAAGTGGTTCTTCCCGTCCGAGTACGGCACCGACATTGAGCACAACGAGCGCAGCGCGGGCGAGAAGCCGCACCAGGTCAAGCTGGCGGTGCGGCGCATGATCCGCGACGAGGTCAAGAAGGTGCGCGTCACGTACCTGGTGACGGGGCCCTACTTTGACATGTGGGTGGCGGGCAACTTTGACGCGGCCAAGAAGGGGGCCAACGTGGTGGACGACGGCGAGGGGAGGATTGGCTTCTGCACCATGCCCGAGTAAGTGGCCGCCCCGATACAGGAACCAAGTCGCTCAACGACCAGGAGTGTGTGTGCCCGTCCGTCTCGCTGACGTAGCCCCTCTGCCCGCACCACCACCACCACCACCACCAGCGTGGGCAAGTTCCTCGTGGCGGCGCTGCGGCACCCCGAGGCGTCGTTCGGCAAGGCGCTCAAGGTGCAGTCCTTCGTCGTGACGCCCAACCAGGTGCTGGCCGAGTACGAGAGGCAGACCGGGGGCGGCAGGTGGGCGGTGCACAAGACGCCGCTGGACGAGGCACGCAGGCGCGAGCAGCAGGCGTGGGAGGCCAATGACCCCAAGGCCACGGTGCTGACGCTGCGGCGCATCTGGGCCGAGGGCGGCACGCTGTACGACAAGAACGACAACGAGCTGCTGGGCATGGCCGAGGCGGACCTGGACTCGCTCGAGGCGGCAGTGAGGCGGGCCCTGGCGGCTGCGTAGGGGTGGTTTCTTCGTGTGGCAGCGGACCCTTGGACTACTGTAGCTATCCTAGCAGAGAGCCAATTGGAGCCGAGCTGCTGTGTTTTCCCGAGTCATCTCATGCGTGCAGTTTAGCGGCTGAGTAGGGGCAGCGGCCGCCTGACGATCGCCAAGCTGGGGCCTCCCCAGACTGCAGGCCCCTGGCTCTCCACAGCGTCGCAGCGGGGGACATGACATGGCCTGTGCACCCGCAGCGACCATTGCATCGCAGCCAGCCAAGCCTGGGGCTGCAGGCGGCCAGGCAGGCTAAACGCAGCACGAGGCACAGGTGGGTGCGGTGGCATTCCCCCCCCCCCCGTCGCCGCCACCGCTCGCTCCTGTCCTTGTTCTCGCCGACCGACAACATCTCTCGGGCTCTCTCACGACGCGCGCCGCCCGAACAACCCGAGCGACAAAAGCGCGCGTGTGAGACGACGACGACGACGAAGCCCACGACGACGACAACGACGACGGCTGCTTCGCAATGGCCGACCAAGCCGCGGGCCTGCGTGACATCACGCCCTACTTCCTGGTGCTGCTGCTGGTGGCAACGCTTGGGCCGCTGCAGTTTGGCTTCCATCTGGTGAGCTGACCTGCTCTCCGCCCGCCTGCCCGTCTGCCTAGTCTAACTAACGCCTCGTCCTCTGCTGCCCAGGCCGAATTGAACGCCCCGCAGGATGTCATCACCTGCAAGAAGGCGTCCATCTGGGCCGCCGTCGCCGCCGCCCGCAGCAGCAGCCCCGGCTCGGCCCACGGGGGCTCCGACTGCATCCCCATGACCGAGGCCGCCTTCGCCACCATCTCGTCCATCTTCACGCTCGGCGGCCTGGCCGGCGCCCTCGCCGCGGGGCCCTTTTGCAGCCGGCACGGCCGCAAGCTCGCCATGCAGGCCACGGCCGCCGTCTTCCTGCTCGGCTCCGCCGTCGAGGCCCTGGCTGGCAGCGTCGCGGCCATGGCCCTGGGCCGCGTCCTCAACGGCTTCGGCGCCGGCGCCGCCACCGTCATCGTGCCCATCTACATCTCCGAGGTGGCCCCGCCCCGCAGCCGCGGCTTCTTCGGCGCCTTCACCCAGATCAGCACAAACGTCGGCATCCTGGCCACCCAGTCGCTCGGCTACTTTCTGAGCCACGGCTCCGCCTGGCGCTGGATCATGGGCGCCGGCGCAATCGTCGCCGCCGTCCACGGCCTGGGGCTGACCGCCGCCGTCCCCGAGAGCCCGGCCTGGCTGGCCGCGCACAAGGGCGAGGTGGCCAGGGCGCGCGCCGTGCTGCAGCGCATCCGCGGGAGCAAGGCCGCCGTCGACGACGAGGTGGCCGCCTGGGGCGCCGATGCCGGCGGTGACAACAACAACAACAACAACAACAACAACAACAACAACAACAACAACAATGACGACGACGATGATGAGACGGTCGTGGGTAGCGAGCACCAGGGGCTCCTGTCGGGCGAGGGAGGACCCGCGGCCGCGGCCGGGGTGCCGGCGCCGCACGCGGCCTCGGGGGCGCGCTCGTCGTCGGTGCACCTGGGCTTCTGGCAGGTGGCGCGCGACCCCTTCTACCGGCCGGCCATCGTCTCGGTCGTGGGCATCATGTTTGCGCAGCAGATCTGCGGCATCAACAGCATCATCATGTACTCGGTCTCGCTGCTCAACGGCCTGCTGCCCATCAACTCGGCCCTCGTCACCATCGTCATCTCGGCCATCAACCTCGTCACCACGGCCGCCTGCTCGCCGCTGCCCGACCGCCTGGGCCGCAAGGCCTGCATCCTGCTGTCCATCGCCGGCCAGGGCACCAGCTCGCTCGGCCTGGCCCTCTCCATCCTGTTTGGGCTCAAGACCCTCTCGGCCGTCTTCGTCCTGCTCTTCGTCGCCTCCTTCGCTGTCGGCCTGGGCCCAGTGCCCTTCATCATGGCCTCGGAGCTGGTCGGCCAGGAGGCCGTGGGCGCCGTGCAGTCGTGGTCGCTGGGCGCAAACTACATCGCCACCTTCATCGTCGCCCAGTTCTTCCCCATCGTCAACACGGCCCTCAACGAGGCCTTTGGCGGCGCCGGCTACGTCTACTTCCTCTTCGCCGCCGCCGCCGCCTTTTGGTTCGTCTTCATCTCGGCCTACGTGCCCGAGACCCTGGGCCGCAAGGACGCCGACGAGGTCTGGGGCCGCACCAGGCGCATCGACTAGGTGGTCCTGATTTCTGGATATTTGGATATTTTGCGCCGCTGGCGTGCAGCGTGTCTGTGTGACTCTGCTTTCTGCCGTAGACATTGCAAGAAAGAGAGAGGGAGAGACTGAATTATATGGCAAACATTGAGGAGGAAATCCAGGGCAGTTTATAGGTATAGAGCAGCCGCAGGCAGCGGAGCTAGAAAACATGAATGGTATCAAGCGAAAAGCAGACAAAGCTTGCTCTCCCAACGCCTTTATTTTTTTTCCCTCCCCTTGCTACTGCCCGAATAGCCTCTCCTGCTTGACAGTCTCTGCAAGCAGCCCCACACCCGCCTTGACGCCGTCGATGATGTAAACCTTCTCCTGCGGGGTGCTGGGCTCGCCGTACTCCTCGGCGATGGCGCTCCGGATGATGTCCTCGAGCCCCGCCATGCCGGCGCAGCCCATGACGACGCAGCCGACGCGGCCAAAGGCGAGGAGGCGCTTGGTCGCGTCCTTGAGCCTGGCGCGCACGACTTCGGGCCCGACGGCGTCGCCGTGGAAGTCGCCGGCGTCGAGGCCCGTGGTGTAGACGCCGGCGAACTTTGCCGCGTTGGTTTCGGGGGAGGCGGCGCTGGCCGAGTACGAGGCGTCGAGGAAGCGCCGGACGCCCTCCTCGAGGTGGTCCTTCCAGAAGGCGCCCGTGGTGACGATGCCCCAGGTGCGGCCGGGCGACTCGGGGCAGCGCGGGTAGGGGTTGGTCAGGGCCAGGGCCGAGAGGACGGCGGCCTCGAGGATGCCGAGCACGACCCTGCGGCCGCGGTGGCGCTCGGCCAGGTGGGCGACCAGCGGGTGCACGCTGAAGCAGGCCACCAGCACGCCGTCGTAGCCCTCGAGCTCGTCGCGGTTGGCGCGGGCCGCGGGCTCGGCCTGGTCGCTCTCCTCATCGGCGGCGGCGGCTGCGGAGGCTTCCAGGTCGGCGAGGACCACCTCTGTGCTGCGGGCCAGGCCAAAACCGTCGTTGATGCTGGCGGGGCTGGGGTCGGGGCCTGTGTAGTACGTGATGGTGTTGTTGCCTGGCGGGATGCTCTGCTCAAAACCCCGAGTGTTAGTCGTTTGGGTCCAGGTAGGTATACCGAACAGGGGATGGGTAGCCAGACGTACCGACTCAATGGCCCTTTGCACGCCCTCGGTCATCTCCTTGCACGAGTTGGGGTTGAGGACCAGCAGGCGGAAGCCATGGTCGGCGGCGCCTTCTGACCTGGCCTCGTCTGCCGCGTTGGCGCCCTGCGATGCAGCCCAGAGTGCCATGGCTTCGGCTGCAGAGACCCCTGGACCTCTTTCAAAGCGCGGGGGTTTGAGAACCGACGTCCGGGCCGTTCTCGGGCCTCTTTTGCGTCTTGCGGGACTGGAATTTGCGAGGGCGGGCAGGGGGCGGGAGAGGGTTAGCAGGCGAGGGCCCACTTGTGGCCGAGCAGTGGTGGTGGTGGTGGCAGTCGGTGCAGTGGGCTGGCTGCCCCCCTTGCTGACTGGCCGACTTGCTGGGCCTACTTGGATGGGTCCTTGGGAGGCCGGCCGGAGCGCGGGGCCGGGGTCTGGCACTTGATGGCCCGCAGGATCTGCTGGACCGAGGCGCCGGTCCTGTCCGAGATCTGGCGCTGCGTGAAGCCGCCGTCAAAGGCGAGCGCCCGGATGCGGATCCTGTCCGCCTCGGTCAGCTGCTTCGTCCCGAGGGGGCCCGCCATGGCTGTGCTGGGCTGCCGAGGTGCGAGACGCCGCAGTCGCGGGGAGCGAGGGGTTGAGGGGAACGAGACTGACAGAGGCGCGGAAAAGAAAGCGCACCCTCAGCCCACGAACCACGCCTGGCCTGGGCCACCTGTGGCTGCGCCCGGATTGGGACTGGCGCTGGCGCGTGGGGCCTGGGGAGGTACATGGAGCCGGGGGACGGTTCGGGTGTGGGTGTGGTACTTTGCCAGGCAAAGCCGCGCATTTCTTTTCCGCCTGCACACATGTCGCAAGGCATATCGACGAGGCGTTTTGGGACCTGTGTGATTCCCGTGCTTTATTCTGCCAGCTCGAGCCTTCTGACTGCTCGCCTGGGCGCCTGGGCGCCTGCCCAAGACATTGTGCACAGCACATTCCAGCATCTACCTTAGATACATCGGTACCTGTATAAGCTGGCTCCGCTTCCCGTCCCTCCAGCCGTGGCAGGGTTCAGCTCCACACGGGCAACCCCCCCACTGTTAATCACCTCTTGTCGGCTGAGCGTGCCAGACGCGTCAGGCGAGAAGGGAAAAAAAAGGTCCCATCGTGCAGGTGGGATTTAGGCCGCAGCTTCCCTGTGCAATAGTCGGGAGCTCAGCCTCCAGCCTCGAGCCGTTTCCAGCCTGTCTTTGCTTTTTGGCCCTTTCTTCATTCGCAGGTTCTGCTTTCTCTGTTGGTGCATTCTCTCTTCTTCCAATTGCCACCCGCGGCTGCTGCAGCAGCGTCCAGTGCATCTGTAGATACCCATTTCTCGTCCTCCATATTGCTAGCGCCTGCTCCTCTGACTGGCGGGACCCTCACCTCCTCCTCCGGCGCCCTCGCCCGGGCACCCTGCGACAGCCACCCACGCCGCTGAGACTACCCTGCCCGACCCTGCCCGGCCCTCCGCCATGGCGACCAGCATGCGGCTCCGGCTCGTGGTCCGGCGCAACGGCATGCCCGACGCGCGCGTCCTCTTCATTGTCGCGCTCGACGAAGACCCAACCGTCTCCAAGCTCCTCGAGCTCGTCAACGCCACCATCCCCCTCGAGTCCAACGACTGGGGCCTCGAGGACTACGTCGTCGAGCTTCGCGCCCCGGACGGCTCCGCCTTCGAGGCCCTGCACTTCCAGACCGTCGCCTCGGTCCTGAAGCAGGACGAGGAGGTCCACATCCGGCCTCTGCTCACCAACGACCTTAAGAAGCGCCGCATCAGCGGCCGGCACCAGATCAGCGGCGACGGGCGGCACCTGATCGACGGCGTCCCCTTTGGCCGGCCCCTCCTCCGCCAGCCGCGCGACCGCCCGGCCATCGACATCCCGCCCCGCAAACGCCGCAGGCTTCTCGCCCACGACCCCGAGTCCCCGGACGACTCGGACGACTCGGACGCTTCGGGCGATGCCGACCGAGACTCCCAGCCGCTTCAGCTTACACAGCATGGGGAGCCACCCTCGTATCTCGAGGACGAAGACGAGGAAGACGGCGACTTTTCGGACGATGCCGACGAGGACGACATAGACCTCGATGACGAAGGCGACGGCATTGACAAGGAAGAGCTAAATGCTCTGCGCCACGACTACGAGGACGCAGGCTACGACTTCCCAGTTTCGTTATCCGAAATCTCGCCATATGCGTCTTCGGACGATATGAGCCTTGACGACGGCGACGACGACATTGACAAGGACGAGTTGACTGCGCTCCGGCTTGACAACGAGGCCGCAGGCTACAAGTTTCCAGTTGCATTGTCTGACATGCCATCACATCCGTCATCCGATGACCAGGGCTCGCCCGCCCAAGTGGCCGCCCGTGACATGGACAGTGATTCCGAGGGTGCCATCGCCGACCTCAAGGCCAGCATGGCCGCCGCGTTCCCCGATGCTTCGGATGCCACGCTCGTCCGCGCGTTCCGCAAGTGCCATGATCGCAACGGCTCATACATCGCCCGCAAGATCTTCAAGTGGCTCAAAAAACGGCACGTTCCCCATATCAGCTACAAGAGAGTAAAGCGCCACTACCGCTCGCGGGCCCGGGATCCGGCTGCTGATGGTGACGTCGGTGGCCTGCAAGACTCTGAGAGACCCGTGTCCGCGCAATCCAATGAGTCGGTCACCGAGAGTGTGGGCTCTCTTGTGCGCTACTACGACCAGCACGGCTTTCCATCCGGATCCATTGGCGATGGAACTGCGCTGGGTCACATGGCAGATGCCATTCGCCGCCGTCCGAAACAACTTTCATCCCCAACACCCGATGACGGTGCAGATCAAGGTGATGGTAGCGGCTCTGACAATGCTGAATCCGACGAAGAGCGCGCATCCGAGATGGAATGCTCCGATTCTGAATCTGAGCACGAGGCTGAGCACGAGTCGGATAGCGCGTCCGAGCCTGAGCATGTTCAAGATGCCCATTCTCCCTCTGAATCTACTGACAGTCAGTCGGGATCGCCAATGGCCACGAGGCGATCGCCTCGAGCTGGTTCGAATGCCAGCTCCGAATCCGAAAGCGAAGACGAGGCCGAGTCGGATGGCGAGGAGGCTTATGCTAGCGACGCCGACGACGATGGCGAGCTCGAGGCTGCCGCCCAGACCGAACTTCCTACTTCTGACCAGGTTGAGAGCGACGATGATAGCAGCGAGGGCGGCTCAGCTGCCAGCAGCGACTCGGAGGAAGATTCGGACGGTGACGGCGACGACCAAGTTGTCGCGGAACAGCCTGCAAAAACCGCACCAAACATGGCGTCTGATGATACTTCCAGTGAGGAAGAGAGCAGCTCCGAAGACGATAGCGGCGATAGCAGCTCCGAGGATGAAGAGGCGAGCAGTTCCGAGGGCGAAGATGGGAGCAGCTCGGACGATTCCGACAGCGATTCATCCGACGACGAGCAGCCCGAGGAGATGTCTGCCAAAGCTCCTTCGAGCAGCTCAGCCTCGGCCGGTGCCGGCGCCGGCGCTTCAAGCACTCCACGGTCCCAACAAGCCAGCCAAGCGCCGGCGAATGGAGAGACCGCCCAAGGTCAAGACGAGGGACATGCGCCTGCTGGGTCGCCTGGAAAGGGAAGCAGCACTGTGCCTCCCGGTCAAGGCTGTAAGCGGACCCATAACCGCAATGCTCGGCGGCGGGCAAGACAGGCGCTGTTGAGGAACCAGCGGATGCTGGAAGAACGCAATTTGTTGGAAGAGCGCAAGAACGCGCTCCTGGCTGCCATTGGCTGCGGCCCAGAGACACCTGCCGCCCCCCCAGGCGTCGCTGGCGGTGGAGAAAGCATGCTGGCCGAGCCTGGCCCTGCCGCCGCTACCACCTCAGACTCGGAATCGACGACTGCCAACTCGCAGAAGCGTCGGTCCCAGGTTGATATAGAACCAGGCCGTCGCATGATCTTCGCCTCGCTGGGCCGGCGCGTCCCTGGTAGCAAGGAAGAGGCGGACAAGATCCGAGCGGATCTCATGAAGGACGTAAAACCCCACGTCAACCACAGGCTCGCCGAAACCGGCGTGGCAAACAGCGCCGGCGAGGACGGCGACGAAGGCGAGGACCCGGACGCGTGGAAGGAAAAGATAGACTACCAAGCGGTTGAGTGTGCCGAACAAGACGTCCAGCTCAGTGAGCCACCCTTCCCCTTCGTCCAGCGCTGGGATCCGGCACAGCGCTCGCAGAGTCGGGGCGGCCGTCGCAAGCGGAAGCAGACCATGCAGTCCGACCACTACGAGCAGGAACAGCAGGAGGAGGACCACGACCGCAGCAGCCGCCCCGGCAAGAAGCTGAAGTTCGCGGACCAGCCCGACAAGGAGGTGGCCGAGCTGAACTATGACGATGTGGTGGACAGCGGCGATAAAGACGTCGATGCTGCCAACGGGGCGTCGGTTGCCGACAGCCAGCTTACCGACTGGGACGACCTGCCGTCGCTGCCCAAGGACCTCACCACCCTCCCTGTACTGCGCTTCAGCGACGTTAAGCCGCTGATGGTTATCACCTGGAAGAAGTGGCTGCTGTCTCAGGCGACGGACTGGCAGCCACAGGTGGTCGACGTGACGGCCGTCGTCAAGAAGGTGAACGAGGAGGACCAGACGCTCGACGTGATCATGGCGGTGCGCGACCGTCACCTGGACGCCATAGACAAAGTGTTTGACGAGGAGACTGGCGAGCGTGTCTATAGCGCATTCGACCTGCCCGAGTTCTCCGACGACGAGGAGGATCCGGCCGAGGTCGAGGCCAGGCAGGCTGGCTGGCGGACAGTGGCCTTTGTGGATATGATCGAGCCGCGGATCCGGCAGCCGCCCTTGACCAGCGAAGACGAGCCCATGACCCTGGACAGCCAAGTCCTCAGCCCTGCGAGCAACCTCGGCACCGTAGGGCATGCCACGGGCTCTGTCATCGTGCCCGACAGCCAGGCACCGCCGAACATGGAGGACGCCGCCGCCGCGAGCAAGTCAGTGACCAGTGGTGGCAAGCTGCCGATGACGGGTGTCAAGACCACAGACTCCTGCGTTCCCGAGACGGACCAGGATCACGCCACTGGCTCCACGAATTCCCGCGCCCACCAAGCAGCGCAACTCCCCAGTGACGCCGATGTGCTCATGTTCGATGACGATGCGCCCAATGCGCTCAACGCCTCGGCCAACACCCCCGCTCCACTTGCAGACAGCCTTGTCCCATATCCGCCCCTGGCTAGTGCCACATCAGCACCTGATGCGATGAGCGGTGCGGCCGCCACTGGACAGCCCTTGCTCAGGCCGCCTCAGTCTGCAGACAAGTCAGACGACAGCCCTTCACGAGAGGTGGTCGACGATGCCCTCCCCGTCCTGCCCGGCAGGCTAGCATCGCAGCAAGTCGGCTATCCCAGCCTCAGCTTCCCTACGTCGGACGCTGGAAGCTTCCGCAGCGGCCGACAGCCCGACGCGGACGACAACGCAGACATGGACCAGGACGCATTCAGCAACCCAGCCGGGACGGACGACGACGGCCAAGACGAGGACCGGGCCGCGACTCCGCGAGCCAGCAAGTCCAGCAGGCAGGACGCGGAGCCGCAGACACCGGCCAAGTCGGACAAAAACACGGTGGGTTCAGATCCACCCAGCACCTCGTCGTCCCTGCTCTCGATTAGTACTCTGTGGTTCACTTGTTCCACGTCGCGCAACACCCAGTCGCCGTCTAGGACGGCGCCGCAGGTGGTCGCCAGCGCCAAGGACGCGCAGGCTGCCAGGCGCGATGCCGAGTACCGCGAGGCAATGCGTCGGCTTGACGACTCTGAAGATGAAGAAGCTGGTGCTGACCGAGGCACCCCGACCGCTGAACAGAAGCAGAAATCGGTCCAGATCAAGCAGAGCAGCAGCCAGCAGCCGCTGGCATCCGTCGAGCGCGACCAGCCCTCTCAGCGGTTCAAGAAGGAAAAGATCAAGGCGGAGCCCCAAAGCTTTGCCACGGCTGTTTCGCCGCCCTCGCACTCGGCCAGGGGCGCCATCAGGGGAACCACGTTCGGCAGGGGCAAGGAGAACAGGACGACGGGCCCCTCCCGGCCGCCGCCTAACGCCGATGTCATCCTGCTCTCGAGCAGCCCGGAACCCGTCTACGAAGAGGACTACGCAGGCGACGACGTGGACGGGGACTACGAGTCTTCGAGCCACTCCCTCAAGACCCGCAAGGCCGCCTCGCGCGAGCCCAGGGCCAGCCCAAGGGGCGCCAGCATGCCAGCCCGCGCCAAGAGCGCCGCTTCCGTGCTCGGTGGCCCGTCGCGTGCCGCGAGGAGCATCTCCTAGGCGGCAGCGCCGTCGCTGCCGCTCGATTAACTGGGGCCACAACATGAGGTCAGACGTGACATGAAGCTGCCTGTACGGCAGGCAATCCTGCATGGGAAGGACAGGTTTTTTCCTAACCATGGCCACAGACGGTAACTGGAGAGAACATTCTTGTCAATGTATCCTTGTTCTTTATCACTGTTTTTCTTTTCTTGTGCTGGTTCTTTTCCATCTTCTCTTTTCTCGCAGGCGACGGTGTTTGGGCATTTTCAGGAGTTTCCAGCACGGCTTGTCTCTTCTTTTCCATTGCCATGTTTCCGTGGCGCATCCATTGCATGCTGCCTGTGCAGTCACTCTTGTCGTCCTTCTTATCGCATTAAAGGCCGTTTTTTTTTGTTAGTTTCCCGATTGCATTCTGCTGGGGCGTACTTTTGTCGAATTCCCAAACCACATTGTGTCTCTTGCTGGCCCGGGATCGTCTCCCGTTCCCACGCGGATCTTTGTTTCTAAGCAACTAAGCCACCCTCACGTCTCCACTTACAAGTCACCGGGCCCCAACATGTGTTGATAGCCTCTTGTTATTATCGTGGTGATTAATAAAGTCGAGGTTGAAGTCATTGCAAATAAGTCAAGGGCAGCCATTATTATCGGAATACCAATATCCAAGGTTGGCCACCACCCAAAATTTAAAAGGACCCGAGACCTGCAATGGGTCGCTATCAGGTTCATTTTTAGTTTAGCGGGTTCGATTCAATTTGGACCTCGAACCTATTGGTTTAAATAGCTGCCCATCTGCGGGGCTTGGTTAAAGACTCATGTTCTTCCCTTTAAAACTTTCTATTAAGAGAAAGATTCATTTGGAAGAGACTTTAACCAGACTAATTCAAAAGCAAACTGCCCTGGTATCTTTTAGCTGGGAAATAACAGTGGGTCTCTTATTTGAATGACTTTAGAGCGGTCTTTTCTACTGGCACGACTCTGTATACAAAGCTCAATTATGTTCAAGTGCGCTGCGGGGTCGCTATTAGGAATACTTTCTAGGAAGCTCTTTGGGAGGGAAGCAAAGTTATATCAACTCGGGGGGATATGGGCCAACAACACAAGCGGGTTCAATGCTCTCTAGTCCCAAATGCCTTCAAGTGCTACTTAAACCCGAAACAAAGGAGAAACGAAACATGACAAGGAAAACGACTCGCACTCTGTCTTAACTGGCGAAAGCCTAGGAAAATATCAAGTATCATGCAGTGAATGCGTAAGCATATGAAAGAACATGATGGTGAAGCCAAAAGCTTTTGCGCCTTCTCTTTTTGTTTCTTCATATCCTTTCTTTCTCTTTTTTTTTTCTTTTTCTTTTCGACATGGTTTTATCCTCCTGTTTGTAACATGAGCTTTCCTCGTGATGATGAAAGTTTGGGGGACGGGTGCCATGTGATAGCAAACGTTTCCGCCTAGAGCATGTTGGTGGCCTGTTAGAGCGTTGTAACGAAAACAAGTGCCCAGGGCGGCGGGATCCATGCGGGCTTCCGCGCGCCACATCATGTTCACTTTACCCCGCCACAGTATCACCTTGTGGCTAATATGTCTTCCGCCCGCCCTCCTGTCTTCCTCTTGGCTCTGGCTCTTGCGTGAAAAAAAAAACAGGATGAGCTCAAATCTTGGTGGTCCAAAAAAAACGAAGCCGAGCGAGGGGTATCTAGACCTGCGTTGCTTTGACAAAGGAGTGGCCGCCGGGCGTGGAAGAAAAATGCCGAAATGAAACCTCCCAGATGCTCGCGTCCGGGCATATAAAACGAAGACGATAGATTAAAATCATACCCCAAGGCTTCTGGCCTATGGATTCTATCCAGGGCAGCCCAGAGAAGCATGTGGTGAAATGAGGGGTGCTGACTACCATGCTTCACCCTTGAGGGGTGTCTGAGAACGAATACAAAAGTGTGTGATGTGCGTGGTGAAACAAGTTAAAAAAAAAAGAGAGCTTGTGCGATCATTAAAGGTGAAAGCAAACGTGCGGCTGCGTAGTTGCCGCCGACTTTCGCGCTCTCGTATGGCCCCCGAGGATTGCTTGCATATGCGGGGCCTGGAGGCATGAGGGACGGGGCACATCGGACAGGCCGGCTCGCCCGAGCGTGATGACTCACAATCGGGACCGTGGCCCCGGCTGAGCGAAGCGGTTGGCGGGACGTTGGTGTATGTCTGTGTGTGTGTGTGTGTGTGTGTGTGTGTGTGTGTGTGTGTGTGTGTGTGTGTGTGTGTGTGTGTGTGTGTGTGTGTGTGTGTGTGTGTGTGTGTGTGTGTGTGTGTGTGTGTGTGTGTGTGTGTGTGTGTGTGTGTGTGTGTGTGTGTGTGTGTGTGTGTGTGTGTGTGTGTGTGTGTGTGTGTGTGTGTGTGTGTGTGTGTGTGTGTGTGTGTGTGTGTGTGTGTGTGTGTGTGTGTGTGTGTGTGTGTGTGTGTGTGTGTGTGTGTGTGTGTGTGTGTGTGTGTGTGTGTGTGTGTGTGTGTGTGTGTGTGTGTGTGTGTGTGTGTGTGTGTGTGTGTGTGTGTGTGTGTGTGTGTGTGTGTGTGTGTGTGTGTGTGTGTGTGTGTGTGTGTGTGTGTGTGTGTGTGTGTGTGTGTGTGTGTGTGTGTGTGTGTGTGTGTGTGTGTGTGTGTGTGTGTGTGTGTGTGTGTGTGTGTGTGTGTGTGTGTGTGTGTGTGTGTGTGTGTGTATGCGGGCGGGCAGACTTGCGAGAATCCGCCAAAAGGCCTCTCTCTCTCCTGGAGTGAATCGAGCAGCGGAGGCAAGGCCCGGTCCCCCGCACCGCCATAATATTAGATGAGCACAAACACTTGGGCCCCGGGAGCCAAAGTCTGGGTTCGCCCCTGTGCCCGCCCCTCTTGACTGTTGCACGGCATGCGCGAGAAGGGGGGGAAGCTTTGGCTCCCGCGGCGAACGGGGCTGTACCCTGCAGGCCATTCCGAAGGAGGAGGGACGAGCAGCAGCAGGGCTAAGGGATGCTGCTCTCACCAGTTGCTTCAGGGACCCCCCCCCCCCCTTCTCGTATTAGC
>PYSQ01000101.1:0-43403 GCA_003049435.1 Nakataea oryzae | reverse complement strand
CCCCCCCCCCCCCCCCAACAGCGCGACGCAGCTAGGCAGGGCGCATAAAGGAGACAAGGCCGTGGGAAGCCTGCAACTTGCGCGGCACGGAAAGAACGGCAGGGAGAGAGACGGGCAAAGGACGACAGAGTTCGTGTCTGCAAGTCTGAGAGAAGACGTGCCAACTCGCTCCCACACACACCCCTCCAACGGCGAGCGCAACCTACAGGGCCTACTTACAGCCTAGCCAGTCAATGGAAGCAAAGGAAGCAAGGAGGTCTGGCGGTGAAGGGGGAGGGCTGCTGCTGCTGCTGACTGGCGCCCGGTGCGGTGAGTGGCAGAAAACGTCGGGGGGGGGGCCAGCGGTAAGGCCGTAGAGCAGGTCTGATCAGGGGTTGGGAATTCACGACCTGCCATGATGCCACACGAGCCCTTATCGTGCTGCTGTCGGTACTGGAGACGCCCAGCGGCCGGCCGGCCGCCGTGTGGCCACCCCCCGCCCGTCCTTGCAAATGATTCACAGTCCCCCCCTTTGCTTTATTCGCGGTGCGGGAGCGCGCCCATCCGGCACAGGGCCAGGGAGGCGCCGCCGGAACCAAGGGCCGACAGGGATTCGGCGGCATGTATTTCTGCGTCCTGTCTGACCCAGCCACGGTATCGCAACCTGAGATAGATCTCGGGACACCGGCCGCTGTCCGGGGAAATCGCCGGGCCAGGCATCGTGTGCGCCGCCTCGTGCCGCATGCAGGCGTCAGGGAGGCCGGCTGGACGGTGCGGTGAGCACTGCCCCCAGGTGGTGGTGGTGGTGGTGTTGGCTCAAAGACCTCCCTTCCACTCGGTATAAGCCCGGGTGCAGGGGAAAGTGGACGCGCGCAGGGAGGAGATTGATACGCCATCTGCTTTACAGGTCCCCCTGGTGGCCATGGGCCATGACGCCATGCGCCGTCTCCCGTCTCTAGGCATTGCGTAGGCCTTGATCTGCATGTCTGTTCCGCCGCGACGGCAAGGGGCACAACGTGGGAGTGGAATACGGGCGTTGGGGGACGGTCTCGGCGATATCCCAGCGACGTCAGGGCCCGACCGACAGCACTGGCTGGCGGACGGGCAAGGCAAATTGCACTGCCTACGCATACGTGGGCGAGCAAGGGATATCTATCCCCCCCTGGCCACCACCCTTTACCCCGAGAGCAGCACGCCCACACAGGACAACATGGAATTCTGTGACCGCGCTTGGACGATTCCGGCCCACAACCGCTGCTTCGGGATGGGGCGGCGGCTGTAGACTCGAGGCAGCGCGCCCCCAAGCGGCGTTCCTCGACGAGTGTCTGGGGCCTGGCGAGATATCTGAGCGGCTATCGGCGAGCTGCGACACGGCCGGGTTGGCACGCGCGGCGACAGCCCAACGGCAACGGCGGCGTGTGACCTCCGTGGTGGTTGGCCACATTGGCCCAGGCCCCAACCGGCCGTAAATTCTGGAGGTCAAACAGGGGCAAATGCGATGGGCTGATGCCGCCGTCTGCAGGATGGATGGATGCTCTACCAAGCAAAATTAGCAACGTTTCTCGGCGGCAGCGGCGGTGCCACCCTTCTAGGTTAACGTACAAGGCATGCGACGGCCTGCTTCGGCCTGTCCTGCTGTTACCGTCTCCTGCGGTGATCATCTCTCCTGTCCCTGTCGTGCCGGCGGTCATGGTCCCGATCGTGGTCGCGGTCTCGACGGCGATCCTCGCGCCCACGGCCTCCATCGTAGTCTCGATTCCTGTCCCGGTTCCTGTCGCGGCCGCGGTCACGGTCCCGATCCCGGTCGCGAGCTCTGTCCCGCTCATCGAACCCTCGCCTGGGGCTTCTGCTGCGACTGCGCGCCCGACGATCAGCATCTTTCCTGTGCCCGCCTCTGTCGCGGCCACCACGCACTGCTCCGTCGCCAACACTACGGCCGCCGCCGCCATCCGCGCCCTCTGGTTTCGACGGCTCATGCTTCGATCTTTCGTGTCTTCCCTGCATCTCCTCCTTGCCGTAGACCATCCCATATCCAGGGCCACGGTCCTCCCGCGCCTCGGACCCCTCGTCTCTGTACTTGCGCCACTTTTCCAGCTCGCGGACGCCTCCCCAGCCGCCGCCGCCGCCGCCGCCGCCTCCACCACCCCCAGCTCTCTTTCTCCTCTTGTCGTTGGCGTCGGTCCGCCAGGCGTCGCTCAGCTTGCTCACGCTCTGGCTGAAGTCGACATGGATGCGCCGGTCGTCGATCAAGACTCCCTGCATCTTGAAGTAGGCCGTCTCGCACGCGGCCTTGTCCTCAAACTCGATAAAGGCATACTGTAGACTGTCGCCGGTGCGGGAGTCGCGAATCACCTCACATGACAGAACCGTGCCGAAGCGGCTGAAGATGAGCTCGAGGTCCTCGTCGCGCGTCACGGGGTTGAGCTTGCAGACGAAGAGCACGTTCTCGGGCGGCTTGACCTCGGCGAACGGCAAGTCGCCCATGATCTCGAGCGTCAGGGCCTGTGCCTTGGCCTCGCGCTCGTGACGCGCCTTCTCGGCCGCCGCCGCCCGCTCCTCGTCGTCCTCGGCCGCGCCCTCCTCCGCCAGCCGCGCGGCCTCGTCCTCTGCGATGCGCACGGTGGCCAGCTGGGCCGACGACGGTGGTGGCGACGCGCTGGGCTCGCGAAGGCCCGGCGGGTCCGGGTACGGGTCGTCCAGGATGACGGTGTGCTTGATGCGGATGTCTACTAGGGGGTGGCCCTTGTCGTCGACGATGGCGTCGTTGATCTTCTCGAGCGTGTCGAAGCCCTCGACCACCTTTCCGAATATCGCCGCCTTGCCGTCGATGTAGGACGTGTCGTCGCCGAGCGTCACGATGAACTGCGAGCCGGCGAGGCGCGGGGCGTCGGGGTCGTCGGGGTGCGACGGCGCCGTGGCCATGCTGACGGTGCCACGCTCGAGGTGCTTAAGCTTCGGGTGGAAGAAGGCCGGGAAGGTCTGCTGCGAACGGTCGCCAGGAGAGAGCAGACCCCAGATGCTGGTGCCGCCGTCGGACTGGGGCGCCATGGGGCCAAGGGGGTCGCCGGTCTGGAAGGAGAAGGACTTTTGGACCGAGTGGATGGGCGAGAAGTTGTAGTATTTGACCTTGCATAGCTTCAGGAAGCTGGCGGCGGCCGGGCAGGTTAGTATCTGGTGTCCAGTGCATTGCGAGGGGCGCTCTCTTACTTCTCACAGAGCTTGGGCGCGTGGTCGACCAACAGGTCGATGACGATGTCGCCCGCGCTGGTCTCGAGGAGAACCGCCATGGTTGCGGGTAGCGCGACGCGGCACTGTCGACGGCAATGAAGGCGCGAGCTGCTCTGGCCGGCATGCAACCGATCACAGCGGTGCAGATGACTGGGCGGAGCTGGAGTCAAGAAACGCGGCGACTGCGACAGGCAGACAAAACCCCGACCTTGAAACTGGATGGGCTATGTGTGGCTGGCGCGTGTGGCCCAGCAATGGTCGCGATCAACAGATGTCCGTCGTGTGGCCAGTGCAACCAACTCAATCAGTGCTGTGGCGCAGACAGCCAGAGTGGCTGGAGACAGGAAATCGGAAGCGCAGTCACGTGCCGCAATTTCCACGGTGTTCCATCCCGAGCTCCATCTGGAGATGCCATCCAACTGCCGCCCGTTATGGACCTTCCTTGGAGCAAACAGCCAGTGGTCTGTGCAACTTCAGCTCGGACGGCTGGTAGATGAGGGGAGGGTGGTATCCATCTCGAGATAGTATGGATACGTCCAGCCGCGGATCATTGCCAGCGAATCACTATGCAGTCCAAGAGATGGGAAGCAAATAGATGGAACATCGTCAGGAGACATTAATCTCGTGAAAAAAAAGTGCTCTTTTTGCTTTTCAGGTCAGCGGACTCAAACTATTTACTACAGTGGTGGCCGGCCGGCAAACAAGGAGTGATGCCGCGGTCTGGTATCAGAGGTCAAGGAGGGAGAAAATACCCGCAGGTGCTGGCTAACGCCGCTGAAAAGGACTAATACACAGGAAACATTATAATGTAGAGGCAAAGGCGAAACATGCAAAAGAAACAAAGTAAAAGAGAATGCTGAAGCCCAAGCTCATTGCCCGAATTCCAATCCGCTCAGTCCATGGATGCATGCAAAAACCCAACTCGAAATCCAACCGACCCTGTTTTCTTGCCCAGGGAGAACCCTATCTGAGTTGTCTCAGATCGTGCTGCCAATTTTACTTCGCAATGTTTTTTTTTTCTCTGCCGATGCTTCGTTCTCCTCTGGTACTCGACAAAGTCCCAGCGAGTAGGAACGAAAGACCGACTGTCAAAGCCAGAGCAGCATGCATCAGCCCAGACGAGCGGGGAACAAATGTCGGACCACACCGAAAGCACCCCACTGGTGCGTAAAAAGGGGCCGTCCGAAACGAAACGCGGAGAGGGGTGCTCGTCGCAGCTCCCGTGGGTCATAAATGCCGAGAGGCGACTCAAGTCAAGCCAGCCTCGGTCAGCTCCCCCCGCATCCCCTACGAGGCGCGGGAGGACGGGGATTCCGAGAACACCCGGCCAGAGCTCGGCGACATGTTTGCTCTGAAGGAGTCAAGAACCATGGCGACCCTGACAATGCTGATCTTGCCCAGCGACATACTGACAAAAGAGAAACCACAAGTGGGGTCGACAGTGAACTGTCCTGCAGTGTGTGTCCGGCCGTAAACCCGGTAAATCAAGGAGGTGTCGGTATCCCTCCCATGAATGGTTATAAGGCTCGAACCAACGATAAGTCGAGGCGGGGCGCATGAAGCGAAGCATGTGGCAGCCAAACCCCAGCTTGCATAGTGCTAGTCAAGCTCGAGGCAAAGCTCCGGGATGATGCAGCTTCAATAGTGCTCCGTGGCACCCGGCGCGCTCCGGCGTCTGCGGCCGGTGCGAAGCTCGCGCTCAGTCTCGAGCAGGCGGCCCTGCACCCAGGTGCGCAAGGCGTGATCGGCGCGGACGGCCTCGCAGTTGAGCAGCTCCGTCAGGGCGCGCTTGATGCCCTCGTTGACATCGAACAGGCGCGCCTCCTCGGTTGCGACCTCGTGCAGTGTCCTCTCGTCCGGCACAGTCTCGAGCCCGAACGGGGCCGTGGGGAGAGAGCTATGCCGGAACTGGTGCTGTCTCTGGCGGTGGCGGGTGGACGACGACGCAGACGACGCGATCGAGGGCGAGCGACGGGTCGAGGTCGACGGCCGGATCTGGTCGAGGTGCTGCTGCAGCGATTCGTGTTGCTCCTGCAAGAGCAGGTACTTCTGCAGCGCGAAGTCGCGGTTATGGTGGTGTTGCGGGTCGGCGGGCATGGCGAGCGGATCAGACGTGCTCTGGACGGCGGCCGACATTGTACGCTGGTGTGCTGTTGGCCGTTTGGGCTTGCGGCCTGGTTTTGATGGCTTTGATGGGAGAAGGAGCAGCGACGACAGCGAAGGGAGGGCCGGTAGTGCTGATTTTAATGCAGCGGCGGCAGACCCGACTGTGGCTGCTACTGGTAGTGTTGAGGTGGAAGGCTGTGATGCTGGTGGCGGCAACCTTAAGCTGACGGTGAAGGCTCTTGATCGCGGAAGCGGCAGAGATAGTGTACCCATCGGAAGTGGGTAGCGGCCTGTCCGTGGTGTAGAAGTGCGCCCGAGTTATCCAGCGGTTGTGTGTGTCAAGTCCAGACGGCGGGATTTGAGGTTGGTGATAATGGTGCCGGATGGATAAAGTAGCGTGGTGTTGATGGGTTGAGATATGCCAGCAGCAGATGCTGGTGACGACCAGGATGGATATTTGTAGAAGGGGCGCGTCAAAGGGTCCAGCACAGGCTTGGTGGCGGTGCTTCTACGTCAGACTGACGGGCTGGGGACCCGGTCAAAGCTCGACCCGAGTGCGTGGAACTAGGATAGAATAAGGTACCTCTGGTACCTCGGGCAGACAATGTGCAATGTGTAATTTTGGGGCGGTGACGAGGTGAGCACGCACGCACACAAGCGTTGGGAGCAGCGTGCTATTAAATAGGCGATGCAAAATAGCCTCGGGCCTGGTGGATCAGTTTGGACGGCGTGGCAATCGCGGCTTGGAACGGGCAGGGAGGGTGGCCAGCGATCCGGGGTTCCAGGGGGGTGTCTGTGAGAGGGGGAGACTGGACCAGGATTGCCGTCGGGGAGCTGCAGCCGGACCTTGCCAGGTTTTAGGTTCGGCGACGGGGTGGGCAGAGATAACGCACTGCGCGTGCGTGTGTCCGCGTCGAATGTACCGAGGGACCAAAGGGCGCTTCCGGCCAAAAGGGGCTGGCAGCAATTGGCTCACGGGCGCTTGCGACGGATTCCAGGACGGTCTGGGTCCCGGGGGATGGCTACGGTCGCGAGGTTTTATAGCAAGCGAAGCGGTATCAAAGGGTGGTCGAGCTGAGCCGGGCCAACTCCGTCTCCTGGATAAGGACCAGGAAAATCGATACCCCCGAGCAGTCTCTGTGCCAGATGGGATGGAGGGGTTGATAAGAAACAGGCGAGAGCAAAGGGGCCGAATTTTTTTTGCCGCTACTTTCTGCAGGACAATTGACCGAGTCCGGGTCCAGGGCCAGACGCGGATGGACGCTGGTGGATGGTGGAGGCAGTGGCTGCCTGGGGGCGAGCTCGACGATTCCGCGGGCACTTGGCGCCAACGTTTTCCGTCACTTGATGCCTGCTGGTTGGGCCGGGCTGCGTGCAGAGATTGGTCGGGCGCCGATGAGATGGATGGGTGGATGGATGGGTGGGATGGGTCAACAAGTGCTCCTCAGGGTGCCGACGAACGGGTCCTCGATAGGAGGCGGCGGTTCGCGAGGGGACGGGCGGTCTTGATGTATTGCGGCGGATGCGAGTCTGGCCGGGCTGCGTGTCTTCCCGCAGGCCTGGCTGGACCGCAGCGAGCGCCAGGGTGCAGTGGGTGGTCTGGCACGGCCCTAGCTGGGGCTCCTAGGCCTGGCGGGATGCACCAGGGCGGGGCCGGGGGAGTGCGTGGCCCACTGGGCCCTCTGGCCGTGCTGTTGTTTTTCTGGTTCTCTGCCCCTCGCGGGCGCCTGCAACGCTGGCGATATCGAGATGGGCGCGCACTATTGCGGAATGCCTGCCAGGCGCTCCAGCCACAGGCCCCGATTGCCGCTAGCACCGTCGCTTGCGTGGAAATTGGCCTGGCCGCCGCCGCCGCAGCGCGGGTCTGCAGGTGGACCTGCCAATATCAACCCTCAACCCTCTTTTTCCCTGCCCGGCCGGGCTGGCCCTCCCAATTTCCGCCAAACCCACGCACGCGCCACCCACCTCAGCTCCCGCCGGGCGCAGCATCGAGGACGTCACGGCCGCGATGCAGTCTGGCCTGCCGTAGCTGCCGTAGCTGCCGCAGCACGCCTAGGCACATGGGCACGTAGGCACATAGGCACCCGGCCGCTGTGATTTGCTCGCCCGCCTTGCCACGCGCATCCACATGTCATCACGACACCGGCTGCGATTGACTTTTTGTGACGGCATTGCTTCTTCGGCATTGGCCTTTGGTCGTCGAACGGGTCGCATCCACCTGCCTGCACCTGCTGCGCCGGAGCTGATTCACCGTAGCGAGCTCGCGTCGGCCACTCAGGTCCCCCACCCACACTGGGTGCGCTGCAGCCACAGCCAACCGCCGCGAGCTGGCCGCGTCGGCCTCTGGACCCTCCCACGCCTCAGTGCGTGCTGCTGCTCAGCCCGCCGGTGATCGACTCAGAAGGATCAGCCCGTCCTGCCTGCCAGATAGCCACAACTGCCGGTCTCCCGGGCTTCCTCGACGTTCCATCACCTGTCTGCTCTGCATCGAGATCGGTGCGGCTGTTTACCTAATCGAGGACGTCAAACCGGCATCCGTTGAGAGCAGAGCAAGGGGACCCGTCTGTCCCTCCCCGCCCAAGGTTGCTTCTCCACTGATCGACAATGACAGCTGGGCCCAGAACACTTTCTCCGACTGGGCGCCACGGCTCGCTGATCGACACTTCTGGCTGCCTGCATTGGCTCATTGTGTGTCGTGCCTGCGCCTTACGAAGGCTCCCCCCGAGCAATATTTTCTTCTGCTATCGGTTCGAGTACCCTCTTGTGCGACCGATGTGCCAGGAGGTTGGTTGCGCAAAGCTGCGTGCGCGTGCGTGTGCGTGCAACGGCGTGACCTGCTAGGCGCCGATCGGCAGTTGGGCCTTTGAAGTCCTGTTTTCGTGCTTCTGCCTTCCCGCTTCGCCGCCGTCGCTCAGGGTCTAGGGAAGTGTGCTTCGAGAATACGGAGGCTTGAGACAATGGCACCAACCAGTCGGGCCCAGCATCGGCAGGATCCCCTCAAAGCGGTGTGCGACTCGACACCATCGTCGATGGCGGAAAAAGTCCGACTTCATTGGCTACGTTTCTGGAACATTAGCCGTTCGGTCTAGCGCACCCGCAATGGATTGCATCATTCTCTCGAGCGCTCCGCCCGTCTCCGCCGTCTCTGTTTCTCTCTAGCGGCGCTCCAGGGGCTGGCACCATCCTCCCTTGGCTCTGTGCCTCCCTCGTGCAGACCCCAAGCCATTCCCCGCTTTCCCATTTATCACGAGAGCACACATATCGCTCGGGAAAAGATATCATGAGGCTCACGAATTCCATCTGACGTCATTTTCTGCTAACCGAAACTAACTCGGGGTGGTTTACAGACCACGGCATTTGTCCAGACGCCACAACGTGGTTCGAGTATGGCCTCTTTTGCGTGATGGTTGTTGGTTGGAAAGGTCCAGACTCCTATGGACATCACGTGCCATGTCTACTCAGGGCCACCCAATCGCGAGCCATCCTATTTGGGCCGACCTGGCCGCAATGGGAGGATTGTAAGGTTATGACTGCTATGGCATGGGCGCATTTACCCCGTGGCCCGTCAAAGTGGTGACAGTCTGGTTGAAACTGGAATCCGCGAGTGCAGGATAAAACGGCGGCTTTTTATCCCATAGCTCACAGGAAAGCGTATCCATCCCACTTTCACGTGACAGCGTGCAAAATCGCGCGGCCTTGTGACAGAGGCCCGCGCGGGGCGGCAACGACCCCAGAACCAACGGGAGCATATGCGAGCTTCGCACTGCCGCGCACGCAATGGATCGCTTCTGCTGGCAGTACTTGCAATTGGAGAACTCTCTGGACTTCCCCACGCCCGAAACACTGCGCGAGGAGGCATGCCAGGAAGAGCTGTTCCGGCGCCTGTTCGCCGAGGGCGCTCTGGCCTACCCGCCACCGCATCGATACCAGCTGACGGTGCTCAAGGAGCTCGTGAGGCGCATCGAGGCCAGCATCGAAGACTGGGATAAACATGTACTGTAGACTTGCCCCTTTGCTCATTCCGTGCCGCCGCCTGGAACCTCAATGACATGGAAATGGCTGAACAAGGCAAAATCACTCTTGCTGTTGATGACATTTTCTGACCCGCGTCTACTTCTTCCGCATGCTTGTTCTCGTGTTCCAGGGGGTTTCAGACGATCTGGCAACTGCACTGATGGGGCTGATTGCGCAGCCGCTACAGTCGGAGGCAACGGCGGCGCAGCAAAAGAACTACGTGACCTATCACCTGTCGCTGTTGGAACCTGCCGCAGCAACCGGGACGACACCACCGGGGCATGCTGCAGCGGTCCCGACCATCACGCTGCTCGAGTCGCGCTCGCTCATCTCAGCCTCGGGCACGACAGGGCTGCGCACGTGGGAGGCGGCCCTGCACCTGGGCCAGTACCTGTGCGCGTCGGGCGCGGGGCGGGTGGCCGGCGGGGGCACCGTGGTGCGCGGGCGGCGGGTGCTGGAGCTGGGCGCGGGCACGGGGTACCTCTCGGTGCTGTGCGCGGCGCACCTCGGGGCGGCGCGGGTCGTGGCGTCGGACGGGTCCGACGACGTGGTCAACGGGCTCCCCGACAGTCTCTTCCTCAACGGCCTCCAGGGCCAGTCGGGCCGGGCGGCGGCGGCGGCGGCGGCGACGGTGGTGCCCATGGACCTCAAGTGGGGCCACGCCCTCGTCGGCACCGAGGAGGCGGCCTGGGACGGCGGCGCGGGCGTCGACGTGGTGCTCGGCGCCGACATCACGTACGACAAGGCGCTGGTGGGCGCGCTGACGGCGACGCTGGCGGAGCTGGCCGGCATGTTCCCCGGCGTCGAGGTCGTGATCGCGGCCACGGAGCGCAACAGGGAGACGTACCAGGCCTTCCTGAACGCCGCGGGCCGGTCCGCCGGGCTGGAGCTGCTGGGACACGTCGACTTTGCCGTCGACGGCACCAGGGGGCCGTTTTTCGACGGTGCAGTGCCGATACACATCTGTCGGCTGAGGGGAGCGCAGCCAGGCAAATAAAGCAAAGAGCGGCCGCCGACTCCCTTGTCGTGAATCGCGCTATTTCTTGCAAGCGCATCTCTTGTGTCTAGTAGCATTTTCAAGTATACGAGAATCTGTCCGCCTCAAGCTTTGCGCAGTGCGCAGTGCGCACACATGTCAAGATCCCATCGTCACGATATCGACCGGGCGCTGGTCATCACTTTGGAGCTTGATTGGCCTCTAACCCGGAGTCGCATGTAAACATTCACGGGATGCCACCACGAATCCCAATCTAGTATTTTGCTGAGACCTGAGGCGGGTTGGACAAGTGGGATGCAGAGGCTCAGCTCTCTCAAGACTGATTGGCTGGTTGCATCCTTGCTTGCTGGTCAGCTTTTTTTTCTTCTTTTTTTTTCTCTGTTTTCTCGACGCTCGGTCCATGGGCCCCGCTCCCGTGGCATCGCAAATGTCGATACTTCTGCCTCAGGCAGCAACACACTCCCCTCCACTTTTCCATTAGGGCACAGCACGCACAATTTGGCGCGGTCCCGCAGCACCCTCCTGCTGAATCAGCCAGGGCTCCGCCAAATTTGGCTCACAGCAGGAAACCCAGCGGAACAAGGGAAAAAAGCAGCACCCACCAAATTGACGACTTGCCTTCCTCGCCGACGACAACCACAGAAAGACTCCCGGCATCACCACCCGCAGCCATCAGCACAAGTCGCAACCATGGCCGACTCGGACGCCCCCGTTACCCTGCGCACGCGCAAGTTCATCCGCAACCCGCTCCTGGGTCGCAAGCAGATGGTTGTGTGAGTAGCTGTGCCCTGCCTGCCCTGCGGCTCCTTTGCCCACTCCCCTCTTTCTCGCTCTCCCCGGTTGGTGGCACGCGGCAGCGACGGTGGCTTCGGTTCGGCGGACGACAGGCGCCGCATCGTGGAGGGATCGGGTCAAGACAGTCGGGCATCGATCGATCGAACTCGTGGCATTGGAGAATGTGGTCGTCCACGCGGGACCCTGCGACCAGAACGACAATCGCCCAGGCACAACGCAGCCGAATCACAGTCGATGACCACCCGATCAGCAATTGCCTGTCCCGACCCTCCTTGCCTTTGCCCTCCGTCTCCCGGCCAAGCCATCGATGCACCAAGCCACCGCCTCGAACCACAGCCACCAATCTGGAGGAGCATGGGAATAGATAGACTCGTGCGGCCGCAATGACTGGGTGCCAGGAAACGCGCATTGCTCGCAGACGGCAGAGGCTGACCTGTCTCTCTTTCTCTCTCCAGTGACATCCTGCACCCCAGCCGCCCCAACATCTCCAAGGATGAGCTCCGCGACAAGCTGGCTGGCCTCTACAAGGCCACCAAGGACCAGGTCAGCGTCTTCGGCCTGCGCACCCAGTTCGGTGGCGGCAAGACCACCGGCTTCGCCCTGATCTACGACTCCCCCGAGGCTCTCCAGAAGTTTGAGCCCCGCTACAGGCTGGTCCGCATCGGCAAGGCCACCAAGGTTGAGAAGGCCAGCAGACAACAGCGTATGTACCTGGCATCTATTTCTGCTTTGACATCCTCCGCTCCTCGAGCCCTCGGAAATGCTGACATTCTCCCCCCTTCCCCCTCCACAGGCAAGCAGCGCAAGAACAGGCAGAAGACCCTGCGCGGCACGGCCAAGGTCAAGGGTGCCAAGGCGAAGAAGGACAAATAAACGGGCAAATACCACGGCGCTACACGGGAGGGCTTCCTCGGTTTTTTACTCCCACTTCACGATTACTTCTTGTCGGGTTCTGTCCCCCGTCTCGGACAGGACATCATCATGGTCTTCTGGGGGAAACGGGCACACACTCATGGGCACGGTCGCGTTCCTGGCTTTGCTGTTGTTGGCTTGGGCCCGACCTGCCCGCCCTTTTCTTTTGGCAGCCGGGGGGAACCGTCGGGATAAACCAACAAAAAAACAACACGCATGTTTTATCTGCCTCTTACTACAATTTACCGGAAATCGGTCATGGCGGCGTGAAGGGATGGGCATCGAATTTTATCTTTTTTTTTTCTCTCCGGAAGACATCATAGGCATCGAATTCAGGTGTTGGTTGGGCTCCTTGTCTTGTTGGTGTTTCGCACGCGCAGGCGGGACGGACCGTTTGACGAGACTGCACCGCCGAGAAAATGAATGCTCCACTGAAGAAAGAAGGATTGCTCTGACAAAAAACATGTTCCCCATCCAGCTTCTCTCCGTCCATATCATCAGCCTCCAACTGCGGTTCAGGACCACGCGGCGGCACCGGCAGCAGCAGTCCCCGCGGCGCCGGCAAGGATGATCCACACGGCAGGCCTGGGCGGGCCCGAGGATGCGGCGCCCCAGTAGCCACCGCTGCCGCCGCAGTACTCGTAGCCGCCGCGGGCGACGCAGTTCCAGTTGCCGCCGCCGCCGCCGCCAACCCAGCGCTGCGGCAGGCTGTCGTTGGCCGGGCGCGCCCCGTCTGCGCCGCCATCCCCCCCTGCCGCCAGCACCTCGACCGCGCGGATGGCCGCCGCCGCCTCGTCGAAGCTGGGGTCCCCCGTCCCCGCTGCGAAGGCCGCGACGGCGCCCGTGTCGGGTGTCTCGTTGCCGCGCGCCGCCAAGGGGGCGTCGTCGAGGCTGCGCGGCTGGGTTTGCGGCTGCTTCAGGGGCCGCCGGAAGATGTAAAAGGCGCCATCTTCGCTGTCGCTGCTCGCGGCGGCGGCGGCGGCTGGTGTGGCTTCCCCTGCCAGCGCGGGCGAGGGCCACGGGAGCGACAGCAGAAGCTGGGCCGTGATGAGTGCGCAGGCACGCATCTTTGCGGCTCTGCTGGGGAGGAGGATGGGGAGGAGGAGGAGGAGGAGGAGGAGGAAGAGAAGGAGGGTGGGCCTGCTTGATGATACTGCTGGATACCAGGACCTGGAAGCGTCCTGGATGGCTAGGTTGGTCAAGTCGAAGATGGTCAGTTTTTTTCTCTGGCGCCCCAACAACAAGTCTGAACTCCTCAAGTCTGTTGGACCGTGGATTCAAGTGCTTGGCAAGAGCAGGGCAGATAAGATGAGCTTAGAAGGCAGACAGACTGCGGTGCATTGCGCATTGGCCAACGTTATTATATATATCGAGGCGTACTTGTCACAAGCGTAAACCGACCCCGACTGCTGTCACAGGGGGCGAGCCGACGCAGCGGGCACAAAGAGGAGACGCGGAGGCGGCGATGATATCACTGGACGCGCAGCCCCTGCGAAGGAAAGCTCGGGAGTCATTGACCTTGGGTAGCTCGTCTGTGGGTGGCAGACGACTTGACAAAGAGATATCGGGTTAGAGTTTCTGCTGCTCTTCTTTTTTTTCCCCTTGTTCGCGCCGTAGCCGCCAGGGCGGCTTCTTCGACAAGAGTCGGCCGCATGGGACGTGGCCGGCTGGCCGCTCAGCCAGATAGAAGCCGGACGGTCGGGCACATCAGTCCACTCTCGCAGAAACATGTCAGCATCTTCTGCTAATGTTTTTTTTTTTCTTTATTTCATTTTTTTTTGGCAGCGCCGTATATCAGATGAAAGTGCAAGAACTTGAAATTTCAGTTGGGATGGAAGGCATCATGTGATGATTGTTTGTAGGACAGGAAAAATAAAAATAAAAATACAACAATGTTGACGATATTATACAAAAGCTGGAATCTAGAAATATCCAACCAGCACACAAATCCAATGGAATGATCTGCAATTCTGGCCTACGCGAAAGGCACAAGTACAAATCTACTTTTTTTCAATTTTTTTTCAATGGGAAATGCGGTTATCGTTGAGAAACGGAAATTGGTGAGGTAGGCAAGGTGAGTTGGCATGTCATATCAGTCAGCGTGATACAGCACAGCCAGGGGTAATCCATGAAGGCATGTTCAAAAACTCGTGTATTTGTTCAGGTAGATCGCAAATGGTCGCGTTGATTGGTTAGCGCGGCCATGCAGACTACTAGGGCGGCGGCTGCGCTCTCGGTGTGGAAGCCCGTTGCTGCAGCCGAGGCATTCTGCAGACGGGAGAGGGACGCACACTAGGTGGCGGCGGCAGGTGTGGCCGACGAGATGACTACTTTTTATTGACCGCTAAAATAAGGGGAAAGCCGCCGTAAATATATTGTTTGATGGCCGAGCTCTGGGCTGCCATACCCTCTCTAAGCGTGATACCAAGGTGCCTGTGTTTTCCATACACCAAACCCAAGAAAGAAGAAAAGATTCATCATTGAACACCCATAAACTGCAGCCGGTGGGATATATGTGTGGCTACATTGAGCTGGACTGCAAGGTGGGAGTCAACAAGAGTGCCATCACGTTGGCTTGCTCTTGTCCAAGTTCGATGCGCGCTGGCATTGTGCGTAGACCAAGAGTATCGCTTGGGCGAACAAGAAAAAAAAAAGATGCCGTGCCCACGGCAAATGATGATCGATGGCGTGTGATGGGCTCTCTTCGAGACATGCCTGTCTGTATGCGTGCATGGTAATCAGGAGCCAGGGTCCATAGGCGGGAGATTTTCAGCTGCGGTACTCCACCACGAAGCGCCTGTCGACCAGCTGCAGCGTGCCCGACGTCTCTTCCCCCTCGAAGCGCAGGTTCACCCTTCCCGTGGCGGCGTCAGTGCTCATGACCTCGGCCTTGTAAAAGGTGGTACTATCTGGATACAGGGCAAGGACCGTCTTGCCCTTGTCCAGGTCGGGCAGCTCCTGGCTGGGGCCCGGAATCGGTATCATGTTGCTGGCGCTGGTTCGGTACTCGGTCCTCTGGTCTGGAGGCAGGTCTGGGTCTTCGTCCTTGACCTTGTATCGCCGCGACTTGCCCTCGCCGAGCACCTGCTGCACTTTGCCAAGGTACCAGTCCGGGCTGTCGCTGCTGGCCGTCTGCTTTGGTTTGAAGGCGACGTCCTGACCCTTGCTGAAGACAACCTTTGAGCGCTGCGTCGCCGCCGCTGACGCAGAGGCGGCGGCAGCCGCCGCAGCCGCAGCCGCCGCCGCCGAGGACGACGTGGCGCCGCCAGACGCGCCGGGAGCCGCGGCAGAAACGGAGCCGGCGGCCGACGAGGAGCCCGTGGCGGGCTGGGGCTCGACGCTGTCGGCCTTGGATGGGGTGTCGCGGTCGCCGCCGCGCGGGGGGAGGCTGTCGCGGTTGCCGGAGCGATCGCTGCCGGCGTTGCCCAGCTTGCGGGTTGTGTGGTGGCTGCCCAGAGGCGAGGGCACGGGCGACTCGGCGCCGTCAAAGTCGTAGAGGGAGGCCGGGTCGCGCAGCGACGACGACTCGCGGGCCTCGCGGGCCTGTTCGCGCTGCTGCTCGCGCATGGCGCGGCTGGGGTTGCGGCCGGAGCCCGAGAGCAGGCCCGAGGCGGAGCGCGAGACGCCGAGGTGGTGGGAGCCGGAGCCCTTGGAGGCGAGGTCGGGCCCGCCCTCGACCTCCTCCTTGGCCTTCTGGATGGCGCTCAGGACCTGGACGCGCTCCTTGGCGGCCTTGATGAGCTCGACGAGCGAGTCCGAGTTCTTAACGCCGCGGCGGAACAGGTCCTCTAGCTTGCGCTCCTCGGCCTCGACCGAGGGCATCGAGTCTGGGTTCTGGGCCATGTACGAGTCCTGGCCCTGGATGCTGCGGACGTTGTCGGTGCTCTCGTTGAGCATGTCGACGATCTGGCGCATGTCGTCCTTGGACTGCTGCCACAGCTGCACCTCCTCGCCCTGGCCGCCATTGCGGTTGGGGCCGCGCGCGTTGCGGTTGCGCTGCGACGACATCGGGGTCGAGGCGCGGCTGAGGGCGGCGTCGTCTTCTAGGTCTAGAGGCGGGGTGGGGCGGGCGCGGCGCGTAGGGCAGAAGGGGGCGACTGTCAACGTGGAACTCGTGGCACGCGCCCCTGGGTCCCGGCAGGGGCAGGGCAGGGCAGGGCTGGGCTGGGCTGGACTGGACTGGACTGGACTGGACAGAGCTGGACAGGGCTGGACAGGGCTGGACAGGGCTGGACAGGGCTGGGAGAGGGCAGGGCAGGGCAGGGCAGGGAGAGGGAGGCCTTTGCAGGGAGGCTCAGGCAGCACGGCCCTCGTCCTTACCTGCGGCTGCTGCTCCACTGGAGGTGCGGGGCCGTCCTCCGCCGCCGCCTCCTCCGCTGGCTCCTGGGGCGGGCGACTGGGACTCGCGGGCGCGCTTCCTGGGCGGCAGCGGCGCGGGGCGGGCGACAGGCGGCGTCGAGCTGTCCTTGGAGTTGGTGGTCTGGCGGCCGGCGGCCGGGGTGCTCCAGTAGCCGCCGAGCGTGTCCTCGATCTTGCCGACCTCGAGCCGCTTCTTCCTCCGGTCAGCCATAGTGCACCGCCTGTCAGCTGCCGCGCCAGAGGGTGGTGAGGGTGAGGGTGGTGATGGTGCTGGTGCTGGTGGTGCTGGGCCCGGCACGAGCGGCGGGCGCAGGGAGCAGGCAGGCGTGGGTCAGGAGTGCAGTCGGCCAGGAGAAGTCATTTCTCACCGCGAGCAGAAAACAAGCCTGGAGAAGAATCGCGGGGGGCGGGGGAGGGACAGGCGGTCGCGGCGGATTGCTGGGCAGCGGGCGCGACCAAGAGGGTCGAGGGGTCGAGAGTGATTGATGGATCGATGGCCGGCCTGCGTCAGGAGCGCGAGGCAATCACCAGGCAAGGGCCCCTTTCACGACTCGGGCCGACGACGCGATGTGGAGCTGGTCGCTGCAGGCGGGATGGGACGTGTATGGGACGTGGATGCGAAGACGCAACCAGGCAGGCAGGCAGTCGGGCGTGGGCGCCGAGGCCGAGGATGCGCAGCCGTCGCAGAGCGATTGCCGCCGCGCTGGCTCGGTTGGGACTGGCGTCGATGGGCTGTCGGGCGGGCCGTCTCTGTATCGCCCTTCCTCTCGAATGCCGCCGCTGCAGTGTGCCGCCCACTCGTCGAGGCGCCAGGCTGCTGCGCCCGCTGCACAAAGGCGCACGCAATCGACAAAAACCATGCGCTGGAGGCTGAACCCAGACAGGGCAGGGGTGCGCTGGCTGCCCGCCTGCCTGCCGGCCGCGCCTGCCACCCACAGGCTCCCAAAAAGGGCAGGCGGTCAAGGGCTTTGCAGCCATCGCAGCCATCACAGCGCAATCCAAAACACACCGTGGCCTACGCTACACGCCACCAGCCAGCACAGCCAAGCGGCGGCCGCAGCTAGCTGTCTGCCCCGCCGCCCGCCGCACTTTACCCCTCCTCGCAGCTGTTGCTGGCAGGAGCTCCCGTCCAATTGCCCGGGAACGGGGGGCTGGCAGATTCACTGACGTCAAAGAAGCCAGTGAAAATAAATAAACCAACCTTGCACACACACGCCACCTGGAGCTAGACCCAGCCACTTCAACCACTCCACGCTAGCCAGCGCCGTCTGAACAAAGCACGTCCATCTGCCCACGATGCAGGTTCCGCTGATTAGGCTCCAATGCGGAGTTAACTCTTACGACTGGGGCAAAAAGGGCAGCGAGTCGGCCGCCGCAAAGTTCGCTGCCGCAACCGCCGCCGCCGGCTTCAGCATCCAGGACGACAAGCCCTACGCAGAGGTGCGAACGTGTGGTTGACGAGGCACGACGTGACAGCCGCTGACGCAGCCACAGCTATGGATGGGCACCCACCCCTCCAACCCGTCCAAGGACGTGGCCACGGGCCGCACCCTGCTTGACCTGGTCGAGGAAAACCAGGCCTTCCTGTCGCCCGCCGTCATCGCCAAGTTCGGCCGCAAGCTGCCCTTCCTGTTCAAGGTGCTCTCCATCAACAAGGCCCTGTCCATCCAGGCGCACCCCAACAAGAAGCTCGCCGAGAAGCTGCACGCCCGCGACCCCAAGAACTACCCCGATGACAACCACAAGCCCGAGATGGCCATCGCCATCACCCCCTTCGAGGGCCTCTGCGGCTTCCGCCCGCTCGACGAGATCGCCCACTTCCTCGACGCCGTCCCCGCGCTCCGCCAGCTGGTAGGCGACGACAAGGCCGCGCAGTTCGCGGCGGCCGCCAGGGACGAGAGCGCCGACGAGGCCACCAAGAAGAAGGCGCTGCGCGAGGCCTTCAACGCCCTGATGTCGGCGTCCGAGTCGGAGCTCGGGGCCGCCACCGAGAAGCTGGTGGCTGCCGCAACGGCCGAGGGAGCCGAGTTCGCTGCCAAGGGCGTGGCTTCCACGACGGGCGAGACCCTGTCGGAGCTGGTCGGCCGGCTGCACGGGCAGTTTGGAGCCGACTACGGCCTGTTTGTGCTTTTCTTCTGCAACTTTGTGACGCTGGAGCCGGGCGAGGCTCTTTTCCTGCAGGCCGACGACATCCACGCATACGTGTCGGGCGACATCATGGAGTGCATGGCGGCGTCGGACAATGTGGTGCGGGCGGGCTTCACGCCCAAGTTCAAGGACGTGCCCACGCTTGTGGACATGCTCACGTATGGCTATGCGCCCATCGACGAGCAAAAGATGCAGCCGCGCGACTACCCGTTCGCGACGCTCAACCGGGCGGCCTACAGCTCCGGGTCGCATGCGCTGCTGTACGACCCGCCCATCGAGGAGTTCAGCGTGGTTGGGGGGTCGCTCAAGTGCGAGGGAGCCAAGGCCACGTTCGATCCCATCGACGGGCCCAGCATCGTCATCTGCACAAAGGGCAGAGGCAAGATCTCGGTCGGGCCGACGGTGCAGGACATCAAGGAGGGCTGGGTCTACTTTGTGGGCGCCACGGCCGAGTGTGTGCTGGTGGCCGAGGGGCTGGCCGAGGGCGAGGAGCTCGTCTTCTTCAAGGCCTTTTGCGAGGTCGAGGACCAGAGCAACGGCGGCGCCTCGCTGTGAAATGGGATACAGACAGGTCGATGCAGGGCAGGGCTGGCTGGCTTGGCTGGCTGTCGTCGATGGTACTACGCTAGCTAGGTAGAACAGATACGACGAAATGGGCAGCAGCAGGCGCAGGTATGGCGGTTTCATCCCATCTTTCTGTGGTGGCTGCTGCGACCACCTGCTGTGGACGATGACGGTGACAATCTCGCGGGCGCCACGGGAGGCGGCTCTGTGCTACGCAACAAATGCAGGCGCAGGGTCTTGGTATACGTGCGTATTGTCCGGTGGGGTCCAGACAAGGAGATTACCGAGACGTCAGACGGTTCAAGTCATCAGACGAGCTGCTGGCCGGCGGTGCTGCGGGGCAGATCGGCGGCGTCGGGCGGTCGGGGCAGAGGCCAAAGAGCAGAGGCGACTGGACGGGCAGGAGAAATGATTTTGGCGGCGGATGCAAGGGGCTTGCAGAGGGCAGTGGCAGGCGGTGGCCGGTGGGTGGGTGGGGTGGAGCTGGCGGCAGGAACAAATTTACCCGACGCAGGGGCAGGCTCCCATCTGAAATTTTGACACCCGCCTGACCAGTGCTGTGTATGCGGATGCTGTGTATGTGTGTGTGTGTGTGTGTGTGTGTGTGTGTGTGCAGTGTGCAGGATCGTCGTCGTGCCCGTGCTCCGCAGAGCCTGCTCGAGCCGCGGAAATTTGATCAAGGCGACCGGCTGCAGACAATTGGAGATGCAGCGGCGTTGGAATGGGCGCTGGCCAGAGGGAGGCAGACGCGGCAGACACACGTCTCCTCCAAAGAGTGCTGCTGGCTGTGGTGCTGGGCCAAAGCCACGATGACAGCTCGAGGCGAGGCTGCGGAGGGAGGTGGGAGGGTAGGTGGGTGGGTGAGTGGGGGCGCAAATGGACCGCGATGCCGGGATGGAGTTTTGTGCTCAGGAACAGGGTCCCCACCCGCCCAGGCACCAGAACACAGCGTTGAGCTGGGTTGCGTTGAGGCTGGACCTGTGCCGGCCGGGTGGAGGCTGGGTGCACAAGTACCTACCTATGTACATACTGTACCTACTGTACCTATGTATGTAGCTATGTAGCGTGCTAACCAGGCACAGCACAGCAGCGCAACAGCGTGCGCCAGGCTATAATAACATTGGTGCACGCGCATGAATGCTCTGAAGCGTCCCAGGAGCGGCTGCCCGTGCACCCCCGATACCGGCAGCCTCTCGCCATCGGGCGGCGCAAGTACGGCACGCAGGCGGGCGCCGCACGGGCAACAGCAGCCTGTGCTCGCTCGATCAATGCTGCCGACCAAGCATTAAGCACCAAGCACCAAGCTCCAAACACCAAGCACCAAGCACCAAACATTAGGCCCCAACCACCGGGAGCCCACCGCATGCAACCTCGCTCCAGGCCGGGCGGGCATCTGCTGCGCTGCGCTGCACTGCACTGTACTGCACGGCACTGCAAAGCACTGCGCCGTATCAAACACCAGACGCCGCGAGCTCCCGGTTTGACGCGCACCAGGGGCAGCAAGGCATCAAAACTACCCCGGCCGTGTGGATTGGGTTCATGTAAAGTCCAATTGATGGCGGGACGGATGCATGGATACGTACCTCTAGGAAGAACGGGGCTCTAAGCATGTAGCTACCTGCCTGCCTGCCTGCTCATCTAGATAGTGTCCGGTACTCGTGTTTGCCGTGATTGCTCGATTCCTGGCTGCATCTGCACGAACCAAGTGAGCCCCAGAAAAAAACTCGCCCCAAACCAATCGTGGCGCGCCAGAGGCACCCCAGCCCAACCCCCGGCCCAGACCGACCCCCAACTGCCAGCCCGCCCTCGCTCGCTCCCAGCCAAAGTGCTCGCCTCCCCAGCACGCCCCTATCTCGTCGGCTCCTCCCCGCCTCCTCGCGCCCCCACTCCCCAATTCCCGCCGACCAATCCTCTTGTGAGCTCGCTTTGGGCTCTGGTTGCGATTTCTCTGACCCTTCGCGCCGCTCCGACCAGCCGTTGTTTCGAAACACGCTCACGCCGACCTCTCGAGCCCTCGCTCCACGCACCACCACTACCACCACCACCACCCCCCTCGCCCCATACTGAGAAAGTGCCCGTCCAGCTTTAGCTCGCCCAGCCACACCCATCGGTCATTCATTGATATCCCCCGATCACCGCCTCCAGCTGCCACCTCTCCCAAAGCCCAGGTGTCGTCGAGCATCAAGGACACGAAAACAAACGAGCGCGTCGCCCTCCCCCTTCCTCCGTCCTCCCGCCAGCCTCCTCGCCGCGGCAAAGAAGCACACCGCCCCTCGAAAGACCACAGCGGGCCAGTCCGCCGTCGCAAAGATGGGTGGCCAGCTTTCCAAGATGATGGGCAAGATCTTCGGATCCAAGGAGATGAGGCTGCTGATGCTGGGTCTCGACGCCGCCGGCAAGACCACAATCCTGTACAAGCTCAAGCTGGGCCAGGACGTCACCACCATCCCCACAGTCGGCTTCAACGTCGAGACTGTCACGTACAAGAACGTCAAGTTCAACGTGTGGGACGTCGGTGGCCAGGACAAGATCCGTCCTCTGTGGAGGCACTACTTCAGCGGTATGTGTGGCCTGTCGCCCGCGAAAAAGTAGAAAGAAAGGAGGAAAAAAACAAAAACAAAACACGCTGCAGCTTGCCTGCCTGCTTGACCACATGCTAATCTCGGCCCTTTGCCGCAACGACAGGAACCCAGGGCCTGATCTTCGTCATCGATTCGTCGGATCGGAAGCGAATGGACGAGGCCAGGCAGGAGCTGCATCGTATCATCAATGACCGAGAGATGAAGGACAGCCTGCTGCTGGTGTTTGCGAACAAGCAGGACGTAGATGGCGGTACGTTGCTCGAGAATACCTAGGAACTCCGCACGCGAAGAGAGGAGACAAAAAAAGCTGACCCTTGTTGTTTCAACCCTCTCTCTAGCAATGAAGCCGCAAGAGGTCACCGAGGCCCTCCAGCTCTCCAAGCTTAAGGAAAAGATCTGGTATGTGGTGCCCAGTTGCGCCACCACGGGCGAGGGTCTCCTCGAGGGCCTGGCCTGGCTGTCCAACAACGTCAAGGCTCCTCCGGCGCCGGTTAAGAAGTAAATGCTCTTGCTGCTGCCGATCCGTCGGCCCGCGCTCTTTTCCTCCACCGCCCGGCCCCGTGCTCTTCCCGCTCCCGCGCGCCGACTACCCGACGACGACACCCGCCCCTTCCGCACCACAGACACAGCGGAATCGTTCCAAGACGTAAAAAAAAAGACCCCGCCCCGATATTGCCTGTGTCGACACTCGAGTCGTCCGCCATTGGCCACAAGGCTTCTTGTGCGCAGGCCGCACGAAGGCATGTTTAATCAAATGGAACACATCTCGGAGAGGTTCACCACCACGCGCGCCGCAGCCATGGGCCGGCTTGTATGAACATGTTTGCACGAGTTTCAACTCTTTTCTCTACTCTCCCTGGCCCCTGGCTTTTTTTTTTGTTTTCCCTGCTAGCCTAGCCCTTCTTTTACTTTTGTCCCCATCCTTGCTCTTACTCGCATTTTAATACGCGCTTGGCTTTGTCTGATTCTTTCCTCCCTCCCGGGACCGTCTTTTTCTGCTGTTTTTCTCTCGGATGGAGGATACCCCATGCCCGTTTGCCAGTTGACGTTGAAAAGGCAGGAGGGTGGAGCAAACCAACTGGAAAAGTAAAGACAGATCTTACTAGCTTGCGTGCTTTGGCTTCGTAGATGCGTGTGGCGCGAAGGGCGGTGTAAGTCTTGTGTCTTGTGGTGGGTGTGTCGGCGAAGCAGAGGAGTGGTGGAGGTGGTGGTCGCTCGAGCCATTGCGTCCTTTGTTTTAGGTGCTAGCGAAGAGAATACCATGCATGGCTCGAAACATTCCCATCGTTGGTTTTGCCGGCACGTATCATAATCAGTAATAAGCATGTCCAGACGCTTTGTGCGCTTTTGCGGCAAACGACCATCGAGAAAAAGACTACATGTAAATAACGAAAAGAAAAGAAAAAGAAAAAAAATGGTGCCAAAACTCCCGAGGATTTAGACTTTCTGATCCAACCAGCCAACTCCAAACGCCACCGTGACTTGTACCTATTTGCGCTTTGCGTGCTTTGCTTCGACCCTAGCAAGGGCACCGTGACAGACGGGTCCCTTGACAACAGGATGTCCCAATCTTGTAATGCTGCTTCTGCCAATACCAGTAGTACACGATACCGTCCCTAGACACCTTGGCCTGTCAGTTCTCCTTAACGCGCTTGCCAGCGCGCACGAGCGAGTCGTCGTGCAGGCCGCTGCGCTTAGTCCCCGGCAGGCTGCCGGTGCGGATGTCGTTGTCGTCCTGGCTGACGCGGCGGTGCGGGTACTCGGCCTTGCAGCCCTCGAAGCAGTTGTTGCTGGGGCGGTCGTTGCCCGTCGAGAAGAAGGGGTGCTGCAGCGCCGCGGCGGCCGTCAGCCGGCGCTCCGGGTCGTACTCGAGCAGGCCCGCCAGCAGCTTGTAGCCCTCGACGCCCAGCGACGCCGGGCTGCCGGGCGGCGGGTGCTGCATGGGGCCCGACGTCTGGCCCTGCGAGATGGTGTGGTAGTACCACTTGTCCAGGTTGGAGTGGCCCGCGTGCGGCTGCGCGCCGGGAGCGCCGCGCGAGGAGCCGCCGCCGTAGTGGCCCTGGTGGCCATGGTGGCCGTGATGACTGCTGCCGCCGCCTCCTCCCGGGAGCGGCTGCTGCAGGCTCGAGATGTGGGGGTAGTCGGGCAGGTTGGGGAGCAGGGGCCAGCGCTCCTTGGTGGGGAGGCCGACAATGTCGACAATCTTTTGCATCTGGTTGCGCTGAAAGGGCATCGTCTTCTTGCCCGCGTCCATCTTGGCCTCCTCGCCCTTGAAGATGGGCCGCAGCGAGAGCAGCTCGGCAAAGATGCAGCCGACGGCCCACATGTCGACGGCCGGGGTGTAGTGCTTGGAGCCCAGCAGCAGCTCGGGGGCGCGGTACCAGATGGTGACGACGACCTTATCGCCGTCGTAGAGGCAGCGCAGCGGCTTCCAGAACAGGCGGGCCAGGCCCAGGTCGCCGATCTTGACCTCGCCCGACGACGTGACCATGATGTTTGCCGGCTTGAGGTCGCGGTGCAGGACCCAGTTGGTGTGCAGGTACTGGCAGCCGTTGAGCAGCTGGAACATGATGCTCTTGATGGTCTGGGGCGGGATGGGGTGCTTGGGCTGCTGCGTGTGGTGGTGGATGATCTGCAGCAGGTCGTGCTCGGCGTAGTCGAACACCATGAAGATGCACTTGTCCTCGAGTATGATCTCGACCAGGCGGATCACGTTCTGGTGGCTCAGCTCCGAGCAGAGCGCCATCTCGCGCACGGCCGACTGCGAGATGCCCGTGTACGACACCTGCTCGCCCTCCTTGTCGGGCTTGAACTTCTTGATGGCGAACTCGCCCGTCTGGCCCTGCCGGCCGTGGGCCTTGTAGACGCGCCCATAGGTTCCGCTGCTAATGAAGCCGATGACCTTGTACTTGTCTATCACGCGCACCTTGCTCTGGTAGCCCGTCGGGCCGATGCCCCGGTCGGCTGGGTCTGTCGTCGGCAGGGCGGCGCAGCGAACAGGTTAGTGGAAAACGGCGGCCTCGCATGGGTTACGGACGGATCTGGAGTAGGGACAGCGCGGGCACAGCAGAGTGTCGGGCCTCGCGCGTGGAAGCCACTACGGCGGGGGAGAGAAATGAGCACGGGAGCGGGGGGTGGTAAGCACATTGTGGTGTCCCGTACGGCCTCATGGTGGGCGGACTGGGTGGGTGTGCGGCCTGAGCTCCCCGACCAGGCTCGACAACTGCGCGGCCGCCAGACCACGACTCTCTCTGTCGCTATCTCTGTGTGTGTGTGTGTGTCTCTCTCTCTCTCTCTTTCTCTATCTGTGGTCGGCGCTCGCTCTGCAAGGACAGCCCCGGCCCGGGCCGGCTAGGCCTCGCAGCCTTGGTGGGCGCTGCGGGAGCAGGCAGGCAGATGTCGAGGCCCGGAAGCTTTGGAAGAGCAGGCGGTGGCGGAGGCGGCGGAGGCGGGGAGCGGTGTGCGGATCAGGGCGCGGGAGGAGGAAGGACAACGGGCATGTGCGATGTATACAGGCGACGGTGGTCGTGCATGGGGCGCTACGTGTATGCGGGCAGCGATGCGGTGCCGTTGGCGGGTTCGGGACGGGCTGCACGAGGCAGCATGGACTTTCATGGCGTGCAGCTGTCGCGCCCTCGCGTGCGCGGCTATATCCTGGAGCGCAGCCGCCACTGCCTGGGCCCGCCCTGGCCGCCTGTCCCCTGCAGGCCTGGGTCCACAAGCGGGAGGGTCTCGCTGGAAGCGGAGGCCAGCAGAGGGTCGGGCCCGAGTCGCGGGTGGTGGGGAGGGGCCTGCTCCTCCAGCAGCAGAGCAGCAGAGCAGCGCCGGATGGAGGACTGAGGCAGCAGGCAGCAGGCAGGCAGGTAGGGCAGGAGCGAGCGAGCGGCAAGGGGAAGCAGCGCGCCCAGGCCCGAAGAAGCAAGCGAGCCGCCGGGCTGGGCTAGCCCCCCTTGCAGCGCCGCACTTGCACTTGCACTTGCTGGCCCGGGCGGGGGGGTGGGTGATCGAGCAAACAAGGACAAATGGGGGCGGGCAGATTGACAGCGACACGGAAGCACGTGGACGGCAAGGACAGACAGAAACAGAGGCAGAAACAGAGACGGCGCATGCAACCCGCCACTACTCACCGTCAAAGGTCGCCTGCACGCTGCGCTTCAACGGCTGCGGCGGCTGGCTCCTAGCCGCCGTCGCCGCCGAGCCTGGCCCGCCCGACGGTGGATTGGTGAGCGTCATTCGCCCAGTCGTCGTCGTCGTCGTCGTCGTCTGGCCGGGTCCGTTCTGCGGTGGCCTGCTGAGTTCGGGTCGGGGGCCCTGCCTGCCTGCACTGGCAGTGCTGCCGCCCGCCGCGGCCAAGCTGCGACTCGTGTCGGCCGCGGCCAGCTGTAGCGAGGGTCTGGTTCAGGTGCGCGCCGTGCTGGCGGGCGCGAGGGCACGACGGGACAGATGGGTGGATCGCTGCCTAGTCCTCGCGCGCTTTGGGGGCCCGCGCACAAGGCTCAGGCCGATGGAGGAACACGGCGCGCGCGATGGATCGAAGGACGCTGCCTGCCACGCTTGGGATTGGAATGACGCGACCAAGAGACCAGTGCTAACCGGCCATGCAAACACGGCAGCCGCAGTGCGACGGGGAGGCCCAGCAAGGAATCCCGCACAGGGCCAGGGGGTCTCTGCGATCGGGCATGGCATGGATGGTCTGCGGCCTCGCCACTCCTCGCGCCCGCTGGGACCTGCTGCTGTCGCCCGCCAGGGTGCGTGCTGCACCGCCCGCCTGCCCTGCCCTGCACGTTTTGCGCTGGCCGCCATCCCAAGCCTGCACAGTACACAGACGAGTGCGGGCCCCAGACGTTCACTGTGCCTCCTCGCTTTGCTGCGCTAGTCCAAGCTGGAACAGCAACCGACCCCACCACCACCACCAGGCGCGCGCCGGCCCACTAAAAAAATTTGGACTCTGCATCGCGGCTTTGCGCATGTATGGCCGAGCTTCGGTTTTTCTGCCGCCAGGAACAGAAAAAAAAAAAAAAAAGAAGCCATCGCGACCCTCTCTGGGCAATCGGGCTCGAGCCAGCCGCAAGCACCCGCCATGCCGTCCGCCATCGACACCGAGCCGCCTGCGGCCTCCCACAAGGCGGAGAAGAAGTCCAAGAAGGAGAAGAAGCGGGCACGAGACGACGAGGAGCTCACGACTACTCCCCGCAAGCACAAGCGGTCCAAGAGCGAGGCTGTCCCCGTCGCCGACCTCGCCGCCGAAACGAGCGGGGCGGAGGGCCAAGTTAAGCCCAAGAAGGACAAGAAGGACAAGAAGAAGAAGAAGCATAAGAAGAGCAAGGACAGTGCGGCAGAAAACGGCGCCGACCCTGCCGCTGCAGAACCCGAACCGGAGGACGCCGCGCCGCCCGCCGACGCCGACGCCAACGAGGTTGTGGCCGAAACCCCTGTAAAATCCAAAAAGTCCAAGAAGGAGAAGCGCAAGGCCGAGAAGGCTGCTGAAGAGGGCAATGCCGCAGACAGCGAGGGGCTGCCAGAAGCACGGGCCGAGCCCGATGAGGACGGCGTCTCCGAAACGCCCGAGAAGAAGAAGAAGAAGAAGCGCTCAAGGAGAAAGCCGGACCCCGCGACTGAGGAGGCGGCGCAGAGCCCTGCGCCCCATGGCTCCAAGGCAGAAGATGGCGGGGAGCCAGACGGCGGCCGGATGGACGTCGACGAGGGCGCAGAGGCAGCGCCCTCGCAGGCCCCCGGCACCATCCTCCAGCCGGCGCATGCGCCCGCCGACCCCGAGTTCCCCTTCGTCACGCAGACCGTCTCGCTCTACGTGCCTCTCTTCCCCTCGGGCTTCGACCAGCCGCTCACAAAGGTGGCCGAGCAGCACCTCAAGCCGCTGCTGAACCACTACTCGTCGCTGTTCAAGGGCGTCCTGCTCGACTACCGCCACGTCACCCTCGCCGAGACCCCGACCCGCGCCGACCCCCGCGCCCCGCCCACCGACCGCACCCCGACCTTGCTGGCGTGCAGGGACGAGTACGCCGTCGGGTTCGGCTGGCTCACCGCCGAGGTCTACCTGTTTGTGCCCCGCCGTGGCGCGTGGATGGAGGGCACCGTCAACCTGCACAGCGAGGGCCACCTCGGCGTCGTCTGCTGGGGCCGCTTCAACGCCAGCCTCGAGGCCCGGCGCGTGCCCCGCGGCTGGCGCTTCGTCGATGTCGTGCAGCGCGCCGAGGACGCCAAGAAGGCGCGCTTCCGCAACGCCGGCAAGAAGACGACGGCCGACGACGCGGCCGACGCGGCATGGCAGGCCGGCGGCCAGGACGGGCCCGGAAACGAGGCGGACGAGGGCCAGGAGGACCTCGAGAGCAGCCTGCAGCAGATGCACGCGACGGGCTACTGGGTCGACGCCGAGGGCCGGCGCGTGCAGGGCAAGCTCCGGTTCCGCATCAAGAACTACGACGTGGGCACGGCCGGCGACCACGGCTACATCAGCATCGAGGGCACTATGCTGGACGACGAGGCCGAGAAGGCGCTGCTGGCCAAGGAGAAGGAGCGCGAACGGGCCCGCAAGCTGCGCAACAGCAGGAGTGGCATGCTCACGCGCGAGATGCGGCCCGTGCCAAAGTTCAGCGTCACAAACTTTGGGCCCGAGGACGAGGAGGAGGACACGTCAAAGAAGCAGCCAATGTACTTTGCTAGCAGGCCGGGGACCCCCGACGACTGACAGATGCTCGGCGGCTGCTCGTACGTAGTTTCCATCTCGCATCTTTTTGGAGTTGTGGCTTGGCGTTGGGGCTTTTGCATCTCTGTTCACGCTTTTCCTTCATTCTTTCTCTGGGCAGTCTCTGATGGTGATTTTGGGTCTACACGCATCTATTCTGGTCCACTCTTGCCCTACGTCTACGCCATGCTGTATGTGGATTTATCGTGCTTGTGCTCCGAGTGCTCGTAGGCGTTGGTCCATGCTGTTGCTTGTGTAAATACCTTGGCCTTGGCAGGCATCTAATCAGCGGGTATCGAACGGGAATCCCCGAGAACATGGCATGGCGGGTGCTTTAAAGGAGCTAGGTGCTTTCTATTGCTGTCCCTCCAAGCAAAGGTCTTCGTCGAGCACATTGCCCTTTCGTAAACGGAAGGCGCAACTTGGCTCTCGCAAACCCTAATTTTCGCAACCTGGTGCCGTTCTCACTTTCACCTCCCCCTCAAAGAGCCGGTTCGGGGTTTTAGTCGACACGAAAAACAACACGGCACCTCACAGCCAAATATTTCCATTCTTTGCCACTTCCTCCTTCCGCCGCGTGTCACACGTCCTTAGCAGACCTATACGAACGCCTGCAAGCGCTCGAAACATGCCTCCCAAGCGCAAAACATGGCTTTCTGATGATAGTAGCTACGATTCCGAATCTTTCGACGAAGATTCCAGAAGTGAGCGCAAGAAGGCAGTGAAAAAGTGCTCCCAAGTCGCGAGAATGTTCTCCCAGGGAAGTTTCTTGAGTGGGATATGGTGTTTTCCATACTACACCTGGGTCATTCCAACCTGTTTTCGTTTTGCGCGTAGAGCTATCAAGCTAACTGGCTGACGCAAAATCAGGCCGGCCCATCGAAACCCATCGCCAAAGACTCGCCGAAGCGCGCCATCGCAACCCCGGTCTCGATAAAGCAGAAGGAGGCGAGTTCTCGTGCTGCTCAGTTCGTCGCCCTCATTGAGGGCAACCCGGCCATCGTCCAGTCGATCAAGAAGGAGCTTTTGAAGCTCGCCAATCCCGAAGGTCTCATCAATCCCAATGTGGCGGCCTTCCACCGCACAATCTTTGACCAGGTCGCAGGACTCGTTTGGAACATCGAGTCAAAGACCAGGGCGGGTCCCAGTGCTTTGGATGACGAGCTGGTCATCATCCGTCGCATTGCCAGATCCGTCTTCACCTTTGAGATGGACCACCCCGTCGCCATCATGGCTTTCGCCTCTATCCTGGCCATTGGGGTTCTGCAGTGGCTGGCGCCAAAAGTGATCGACAGCCTGTTCTACGAGAGCCGCAAGACCGAGGCAGGGTTTGAGGACAGAATCGAGGGTTACAAAGGTAATACCACATTTGTCCCATCGTATGAAGTCTCGCCTCTCGCGTGCCTTTTTCGGCTAACATGTCCTCTCTCATTGCAGTCGTCGCTACTCCGGGCTGCCTCCATATACCGTATGCCACCAAGAAGGAGCTTCATACATATGTCGGACGCATCCGGGCCTTTTACGGTACGATTGTCCACTAAGGAGTGGCAAGGGGACGGGCACGGATACTTGCGTGGTAACGGTGCCAAAAACTGCAGGCGAGGATAAAGGAAGGGTCTGACAGGGAAAAAAAAGCAAGAAAAGAAAAGAAAAGAAAAATAGAAAAAGGAAATACGGAAGGGAGGAGGCATCAATGCGAATTTCTGGCGGAAGCAGGAGATTTTTCTGGGGGATGCTAGACAGACCTGCTGCCTGCCAACAGTGGCAAACCAGTAGCTCGGCACGATTGTGCGTGGCTGAGATTTCAACGGCTTTGATTCATGGATCCAGCTCGAGAGAAGCAATGGCAAGGCTACCTATGAATGGCCTCGATGGCATGTGACCTCCTGTAAGCAGAGACAACAAGAGGGCGGGCGTGACGGACAGGCGGGGCCCATCGTGGTTGGTTGCGCCTTGCGCTTTGGTGCAGACTGTCTTTCAACCTTCCATTTGCCTTTGCGATACCCGCCAGGTAGTTAACTCAAGCTTTGGTCCCATCCTCGTTCTCAATTCTTGGAGCCGTTGCGCACGGTTTGGACATATTTATTTGCCCTCGCGCCGGCCCTGCTCTCCATCTGCCTCGCTCTGCAGCACCACCCTTTCGACCCGCGGCAATGCGACAACGCAAGGCCGACGAGCCGTGCCGTTTCTTTGCGGCAGGAGGCTGCGCCAGAGGAGCATCGTGCCTGTACCAGCACGAGAACGCTGCGCCAAGGAGCTCCAGGACGTGCCACTTCTTTTTGGCCGGGAACTGCGCCAAGGGCCAGGACTGCAGATTCATCCACGACGACTCGCAAGGCGGGCAGCCTCCTGCCCCCGCCGCCAACAACAGGAACAACAGCAACAATAGCAACAACAACAATACTGACAACAGCAAGGGCCCCTGCAGCTTTTTCGCGGCGGGGAGGTGCACGCAGGGACATGCCTGCAGGTTCTCGCACGACCAGGCTGCCGCCGTCGACGGCCCTTGCCGCTACTTCGCGGCAGGATACTGCTCGCGAGGCGACGACTGCAGGTTCGCCCACGACGACGCGCGGGGCCCGGGGCCTGCTGCCGCGGACCCCCGCCGCATCGTGCCCTGTCGCTACTTCGCGGCGGGGACCTGCAACGTCGGCGTCGACTGTCCGTTTCTGCACGACCTGGCTCTGCAGCCCGATGAGGAGCTCGACCCGGTCGCCGAGGTGGCTCGCTTCTGCCTCGAGGTGAGTGAACTCGGGAGGCCGAGCCGCACCTGCCACACGTTCCACTACTAACCAGCATTTTTCCGCCGCCGCCGCCGCCACCACCAGACAGACGACCTGGCCGACGACTGGACGCGGGTGATGTACGGGGCCAGGGTCAAGTTCGGCGACGGCGCTTCGGTCCAGAGCGTCGAGCTGGCCTCAGACTTTGCCGGTGTCCGCCTTGACGGTCTGCCGCCCGGAAGCACGCCGGCCTCGGTGGTGGCGGCCCTGGCGGCGTGTCGCGTGCGGGTGCGGGAGGAGGACGTCAGGATCAGGCCGGCCGCGGCTGGCGCCGGCGCTAGCGCCGAAGTCAAGGTCAAGAACCGCCGGCCTGCCCGTTTTGCCGCCGAGGCGCGCCAGAGGCTTGAGGCGGGCGGCTCGGGCATCCGGGCCTCGCGCATCGACGTGTCCATGCCGTCGGGCTCCAGCCTGCACCGCGTCGACTGCCGCAAGGTGCAGTGCTCGTGGCACAGCCCGCGGCGCACCGTCTGGCTCAACTTCGCGTCGCGCAGGGCGGCCACGGTTGCGTACGACCACCTCAACGACAACAAGATATACATCCAGGGCCGCCTCGCCGTGCCCGGCGTGCCCACAGGCCCGCGGTACGACAAGTGGACCGTGAGGCTGCCCAACATGGACCCGGCGACGGACGAGGTGGACTTTTGGCAGGCGCTGCCCCAGCGGCTGCGCCTGGTGCACGTGGAGCTGGACAGGCCTACCTACGACACGGAGCCCGACTTGGTCGCGGACAAGGTCGAGGCGATGCTGCGCGACGTCGGCCCGCTCGAGTCGTGGACCGTGACGACGAGCCAGAGCGGCAAGAGGATCAAGGTGCAGGCCAGGTTCGCGAACGAGGGCGACGCCGAGCGCGCGGCCGAGACGCTGAATGGCAGGGTGGTCGGGTTGCCCGACAGCGCCGACGGGTCGCCGTGCGAGCCCCTGAGGATCGCCGTGCAGCACGCCCCGCAGGCCACCATGAGGGTGCTCAAGCGCACATACGTCGCGCTCAAGGACACGGTGACCAGGCAGCAGGAGGTGTGGTCGCAGCTGCCCAAGGGCAAGGTTCGCATGACCGTCCACCCATCGCCTCCCGGCCACGTCGTGTTCAGGTTCCAGGGAGACGACAGCAAGATGGTGGCCGATGCCATGTACGTGCTCACCGGGATTTTCAACGGCGTCGAGCTCGAGGTCAGCAAGGACGCGTGGTGCACCGTGATCCAGAACTACGACTCGTGGCGCAACATCTCGCGGCGCATCAGCCGCGACTTTGGCGTGGCCATCGTGCGAGACAAGCGGAGGTCGCAGCTGCGCGTCTTTGGCGAGGTGGTAGGGTACGAGAAGACGCGGAGCATGATCGCGGCCGAGGTCGAGAAGAGCCTGTCCGAGGCGCGCGTGATCGAGCTCGGCGAGGCGGGGTACCGCTGGGCCTGCTGGGGCGGCGGCTTCAAGGACCTCGCCAGGCAGATGGGGCGCGAGAGGCTCGCCATCGACACCATGTCGACCCCGAGGCGCATCCTGTGCATGGGCTGCTCCGACGCCCAGTACCGGGCCATCCGGGCCATCGTGGACGCTGCCGAGAGGGCCGACAGCAGCGCCTCGTCGGCCAGGCCAGGCCCGCGCGCCGCCGACGCGGGCGACTGCAACGTCTGCTTGAGCGAGGCGGAGGAGGCCCTGTCGACGCCGTGCGGCCACGTCTACTGCGCCGGGTGCTTTGCGAGCCTCTGCGGCGTCGAGAACACGTTCCACGGCGACCGCCAGGTCGCCTGCGTGGGGGACAGGGACACGTGCAAGACGGTGCTCCCGCTCGCCTTCATCAAGGAGCACCTCTCGTCGGCGCAGTTCGAGAAGCTGCTGGAGGACGCCTTTAGGCTCCACGTCCGGCGCCACCCACAGGACTTTCGGCCCTGCCATACCCCCAACTGTGAGCGGGTCTACCGCGTCGGCCCCACCTGTCGTAGTAGCAGCAGGAGGGGGAGAAACAGAAGGAGGGATGGCAGTAGTAGTAGCAGTGTCCCTGAGAGGGGGTGGTACGGCAACAACGACGACGGCCGGGACTCATCGTCAGACGACGAAGCGGCCGCCACCGCCGTCTTCACGTGCCCGACGTGCATGCAGTCGACGTGCACGGCCTGCTACGGGCCGGCACACCAGGGGTACAGCTGCGCCGAGTACCAGGACATCTCGACGGGAGGCTACGAGGCGCTGGCCAGGGCAAAGGTGGAGCTGGGGGTCAAGGACTGCCCCAACTGCACGACGGCCATCGAGAAGACGGAAGGCTGCAACCACATGACGTGCAGCGGGTGCGGCACGCACATCTGCTGGGTGTGCCTGGCCGTCTTCAACAGCGGCCCAGAGTGCTACACCCACCTGACGGCGCAGCACGGCGGGCCCTTTGACGTCGAGGAGGAGCGTCTTTAGGTTGCGTTGCGCGCGCGCACGACGGCCGAGCCGCAAGGATTCCGGCCAAAGTTCAGATGAAGATGACGGCGGCAGGCCAGGCAGGGCTTGCTTGGGTGGGGGAGAAACGCCATGCGGACAGGGATCGAGACCAAGGCTGCAACGCGACAGGGCCGACGACGGGCAAGGGGAGGACGGCACAAGCCGCCGAAGCAAGCAGGCACCGGCAGAACGAAAATAGCAGTAATTAAGGACGGAGCGGGGGTGAAGGAGTTTTTTTTCTTTGACGGGCACGACGCGTCAAGGGGCGCTGGCTGGCTGTGCTTTGTCGGCCAAGCGACGAACGCCGGGAGGGGGTTATTCGCAGGCAACGCATTAGGCAGGTAGCAGCGCGGATGTTTGCAAACACAAACAAGAGGCAGAGCGCAGGTCGCAGCGTGGAACGATGCGAAACGCGCAGGCTGGGGCACGCGGTGGTTTAGGTTCAATGTAGATGGCACAAGAGGAGAAAGAGCTTGTGCGGGCGCGACGCACAACCCCCCTGCGCATGCCCAAGAGTCTGGCTGGGCTCTGTCTCTCCAAGCGTTGTGGGGCGGGCGGACCTTCTTGGGACATATGTCGACGAAAAGCGGCGGGGCTGGGCGGCTCTCTGATCGCGCCGAGCGCGTCTTGAGTGGTGAGCCAAGGGCGGGCGGGCCCTTTGAGCCTCGACGGGGTCGTCGGGCGCGCGGTTGGGAGGGGAGGGGAGTGGGAGATGCCGAAGCGGTTTCGAAGGCATGGGTTTGGCACGATATTTTTGGCATGACGCGACCACGAGGCACCACCACCACCACCCCCGGCGCGCGTCAAGCGTCGGCGCCCGCCCCACCCCGCCCGGCACAGCTAGCCCGGCTGGTATGTGAGTGTGCGAGGGCGGCAGGCCGGCCGTGGTGCGTCGGGGAATCAAGATAAATGCGAGCCTCGCCGCAGCGTCTTGATGCTGGATTTCCGGAAGCCTCAAGCAGCACGCCATCGATAGCTCTTCTCCCTTGGTCTTCACTTTTTCATTCAGTCTTTTTTTTCCTTGGTCCTTTCCTTGGTCTTTCCTTAGGTCCCTTTCTTAGGTCCCTTTCTTTAGGTCCCTTTCTTTAGGTCTTTCCATTACTGTCTTTTTCATTATTTGTCTTGTCTTTTTATCACTTGTCCGTCTCTTTCGTCTCTCGCGCGCCGTATCGCAAGACAACAGTTTTTCGACCTCACAAAAAACGACAAATATCCCCCAAGGAAAAAAAAAAGAAAAATGAAGTTCACCGTTCTTCTGCTCGCCGCCGCCGGTGTCTCGGCGATGCCGATCCCAATGCCCCAGAGGCGGTCGGATGTGGAGGCCGCCACGGACAAGCTGGCGTTCAAAACCTCGCTATCCGACTTCCAAAAGGCGGCGGCGGCGGCCAAGAAGACGCCCGGCGACGGACTGGACTGGTCGACCGACGGCTGCTCCAGCGCGCCCCAGAACCCGCTCGGGTTCCAGTTCAGGCCGGCGTGCGAGCGCCACGACTTTGGATACCGCAACTACGTGGCCCAGGGGCGCATGGACAAGGACCAGCGCAAGAAGATCGACAAGCAGTTCAAGACCGAGTAAGTACCCGACAGTCTCTCTCTACCCGGTCCCAGCCAGCAAGTCTCTCCCCTGGAGGCGAGCGCTAACCCCACAAATTAGTCTCCTAGGGCAGTGCGACAAGGTCCAGGAGGGCGACGGCAAGGGCGGCTGCCAGATCCTGGCCGACGGCTACTACCAGGCCGTGCGGCTGTTTGGCGGCTCGCATGCCAAGCCCAAGAACACGAGGTCCGACAAGGAGGAGGCTGCCGACGAGGATGCCAGCGAGGACGAGGGGTCGACAGAGGAGGCGGCGGAGCCTGAGGCGGCGGCTACCGAGTCCAAGGAGTCGGGCGAGGCGGCAGCTGAGCCCGAGGCATCGGACGAGGAGGCTGCTACCAAGGAGTCGGGCGAGACGGTAGAGCCCGAGTCGTCAGAGGAGGTCGCCCCCAAGGAGGCTGACGAGGAGGCTACCGAGTCCCAGGAGTCGGGCGAGGAGGCTACTCCCGAGACGGCCCAGGAGACTGCTCCCGAGTCATCAGACGAAGAGGCTGTCGAGCCCCAGTCAACAGAGGAGACGACCGAGGAGGCTGCTCCCGAAGCGTCAGGCGAGGAGTCTGCCGAGCCCGAGGCTTCGGACGAGGCTGCCTCGGAGGAGTCGGGCTACTCCAAGCGGGCCGTCCGCGGCGACGAGTTTGACACAAGGTTGTAAGGCGTTCACCCGGAAAAGGGGTTGTTGGTTGGTTTATGTTTTATGATTTTTGCCTAGTTTAATTTTGTTAATTGACGCCATCTTATCGCACGCACGCACGCACGCACGCACATGCTGCCCAGGTGCGGGCCAACGGTAAAGAAAGCGACCTGTCGTCGCTGCAGGGGGCAGCCAAGCCGATCTCGCGTGTGCCCCAAGAAGCTGTGGCGCCGCCCCGATCGCAGAGCCTCCAGGCTGGGCGCACGCGACGCAAAGAACCCCAGACCAATGGCGTGCCGGATAGCTATCTGGGCGCCATCCGGGCGATATCTGGCCATGTCATATCAGGTCGCAGCCCCCCCCGCGAGCCAATCTCGCACCGACATGGGCTGTTGGGACCGCGGCAGAGATAGATAGGCCGGAAGGGTGTGAGATTGATGACTGATGGATTTGGCCATGGCAAGAAGTGGACGGGGTCAGCGTTAGGCACAGTGCACCGAGCTGGCCGTGTCAGTTGCCGCCCTTGCGCGCGCCTTGTCTGGCCCACCCCAGTTCCGCTGCGGGGTTTGGCCTGGGCGCCCAGCCTATCAGAGCGGCAGGATCCGTGCGCCATGCCCAACGGGGATCTGGGGCAGGGGAAGGAGCAATGGACGCGAGCCGAAAAAAAAAAAGAACAAGGAACAAAAAAAAAAGGCAGCGACGGACGGAGGGCCAGGCAGGTCTGGACCACGTCCAAGGCTGCAAAACTCGGCAATGGAGGTCTCAGTCGAGGCATGCCGTAATGCCAACCCTCGAGCGCTCTGGCGCCGCCGCTCTCTTCCCTGTCCTGCCCCGGCCCTCCCCGCCGCGCCGCCGCTGCCCTACCAACGCCCATTGGACTGCCGACGGCGCCGCTCGAGTCAGTCGCTGGAGCCCGTTGCCCAGGGGCCGGCCGCTATCTGTGGATGGATGGGGCGGGCTCCATTGTCGTTGCTGCAGATAAGTCGGGGTAATGGGCCGGCGGCGAGGAGGAGGAGGAGGAGGAGGCACGCACACACACACACGTGCGACCAGAGCAGGCAGGCAGACAGGCGGCCGTCTTGGGGTGTTGGGCAGAGGGCATCTGCAGCGGCGCTCTGCTCTGCTCTGCCTTGCTGCCAGGGGAGCCTGGCCAGGCGTATGTGTGTGGCGTGCTGTGCTGCAGCGGCCGCAGCCGAGAGAGGCAGGGGGAGCACACACGCGATGCGATCGACGCCCGCGCGCAGCAGCCGTTATCTATCTCGTGCCGGGATGGGGCATGGGAACCCTCGTGGCGGCCTAATTGGGCCTTCCACCCCCGCCCACCACGCGCCTTTGGCCCAGCTCCGGGCGTTGCAGTGCAGCTGCTGATCCTGGCACGCGAGCTTCTCGGATTGGAGCCTCGGCCGCGGTCGTCGAGCGCACACTGGGCGGCCGGCCGCTACCTACTTACATACATGGCCGCTGCTGCCCGCTCCCGCGTCTCTCGTCAGATGCCGTCCGTCGTGCTCTGCTCTCCCCTTGTCCTGTCGTGCCACCCTCCCTCCCGGCCTTTTTTTTTCTTCTTCTTCTATTTGCCTCCATCCTTCGGCCCCGCGTCCAACAGCCCCAAAGAGCCAGGAGCGCATCTCGCGTTTGACTTTGTGCCACAGACAGGGAAGGCCGGCCTGGAGGAGCTTCGGCCGCCCATCGGCTAACAGACCCCGACATCGCGTCGGCGGGGTACAAGCGCAACACCGCCGCCAGCCATCATCTCCATCCGTCAAAAGAAGAAGGAAAACAAAAAACGGGCCTAGCCGCCGCCGCAGTCCTGCACCATGGCCGAGCCCGCGACCGAGCGCCGGACGGCGACCGTCGGCGACGAGATGGACGAGAACCGCCTGGCCCAGTTTGGCTACAAGCAGGAGCTGAAGCGCGACTGGGGGCTGATGCACAACTTTGGCGTGTCCTTTTCCATTATTGTGCGTATTTTGTTCGGTTCTTTTCTCTCTCCTTGGCTTGCGTGAAGGGCCGACCTTGCTGACCAGCTCCCCGCAGAGCGTCATCACCGGCATCACCACGCTCTTCGAGTATGGCCTCAACACGGGCGGCCCCGCCGTCATGTCGATCGGCTGGATCGTCGTGTCCTTCTTCACCCTCATGGTGGCCATCGCCATGGCCGAGATCGTGTCGGCCATCCCCACCTCGGGCGGCCCCTACTTCTGGGCCGCCATGCTGGCGCCGCCGCGCTGGTCCGCCTTCGCCGCCTGGGTCACGGGCTGGTTCAACCTGCTGGGCCAGGTCGCCGTCACCACGGGCATCTCGTTTGGCCTCGCCGGCCTGATCGCCACCGCCGCCACCGTCCAGAACCCAGACTACCAGCCCACGCCGGCAAAGACCATCGGCATCTACGCCGCCATCCTGGTCTCCCACGGCGTCATCAACACCTTTGGCGTCAGCATCCTCCGCTACCTCAACAACGTCTCCATCTTCCTGCACTCGGTCGGCGTCACCGCCATCTGCATCGCCGTCCTGGCCAAGGCCCCGACCCACCAGCCCGCCTCGTTTGTGTTTGGCCAGTACAACGACGGCACCGGCGTCGACGGTGCCGACGGCTGGGGCGTGCGCGCCAGCTCCGCCTACGTCGTCGTGTGCGGCGCCCTGCTGTCCCAGTACACCCTCACCGGCTTCGACGCCTCGGCCCACCTGAGCGAGGAGACGCGCAACGCCAGCTGGAGCGCCCCCATCGGCGTCGTCTCCAGCGTCGGCTTCAGCGCCCTGTTTGGCTTCTTTGTCCTCCTGTCCATGCTCTTCAGCATCCAGGACCTCGACCGCACCGTCTCCAGCATCTACTCCCAGCCCATCCTGCAGATCCTGGTCGATGTCTTTGGCGAGAAGGGCGCCCTGGCCGTGTTTTCGCTCCTGATGAGTGAGTTTTTTTTTGTCTTGTGTCCCCTACCCCAGTCGTCATCCGTGTGCGTGTGTGTGTGTGCGTGCAAGTGGCCCGGCTAACCCTCGAATACCACCAGTCTGTGTCTGGCACTGCGGTCTCTTTAGCATGACGAGCAACAGCCGCATGATGTTTGCCTTTGCGCGCGACGGCGGAATTGTAAGTACCATCCATCCATCCCCGTGACCACCACCACCCCCTTTTTTTTTTGTCTCTTCCTGTCCACTGGTCGCTCGCTCACAGCCCGCCCTTCCGACAGCCCCATTTTTTCCACCAGGTCGACGAGCGCTTCAGCTCTCCCATCCGCGCCGTCTGGCTCGCCGCCGTCCTCTCCTTCATCCTGGCCCTGCCGTCGCTTGGCAGCTCCGTCGCGTTTGCCGCCGCCACGTCCATCGCCACCATCGGCCTGTACATCAGCTACGGCCTGCCCATCCTGATCGGCCTGATCTGCCACGACTCCTTTGTCGCCATGAAGGGCCCCTTTGACCTCAAGGGTTTCTCGCGGCCCATCGCCATCCTGGCCTCGCTCTGGATCGTCTGCATCACCGTCGTCTTCTGCCTGCCCACCGCCAACCCTGTCACGAGCGAGACCATCAACTACACCGTCGTCGCCGTCGGCATCATCGCCATCGGCTGCACCGTTGCCTGGTTCTTGTGGGCCCGCCTCTGGTTCACGGGCCCTGCGCCCGAGGTCGCCGAGGCCATGCGTCTCGGTGTCGACCCGACCGAGCCCGGCGCCCTCGAGAAGAAGCTGGCTGCCGAGGCCCCGGCTGCCGACAAGAAAACCACCGTCGGTGCCGACGGTTCCAGCTGAGGGGCGACATGCAACTCCCCCCTTGCATGTTTCATTTGTCTTTTTATTGAGTCGTCGTGCGCCGGCCTCGTGCTTGTATTGGAGTGCTTGATCTTTGACATACTACGTTATCCCTATAATACTACGTTCAGGAATGGTGCCACCCCTGATAATTAAACGGTCCCGATTTGAGCTTGCTTACTTGACAAAAAAAGAAATGATACAGAGATCCCACGACCACTCCCGACCCTGGACAATGACGAGCCCAGACAAAGAATCAAGTTGTCCGGGTCGAGGGCCGAGGGTCGAGACTGGGCACGGAGGGCAAGTCTCCGCCAAGCCAATTTCCAGCGGCGAATGTTGCTTTTTCTTTTTCATGATCCCAGTACAAACCGAACTAAACATGGCACACGCTTTCNGGGGGGGGCGAGGCACACGTTCCCGTTTGAGTGTGCATCGCGAGCCACCCACCAGCCTGGCTGGGAAGCGAATAGAAAGCCACCCATCATTCTGGGTGCAAAGCGAATAGGAAGTGGCCCATCAGCCTGGTGGCTGCAAACCGAATAGGACGAGGAGGGTGGGGGCTCGCGCTCGGACACAGAGCTCCAATACAAAAGCCCTCTCCTCCCTTCGAGCGCTGCATGGACCCAGGAAACCATCACACCGTTTTGTCGTCTTCCGAGGATGATTGGTTCCGGGGAAGACGATCCAGCAGAGGCGAGAGGCCGTTCCAGAACGCTGCAGGCACCGTGGGCGACCGCAAAGGGAGAACAAGACCTTTTATCCATCCCTTGCCTGGGCGCCATCGCCAGAAACGGCAAGAGAGGTAAGCCGAGCCCGAGCACCCGGTACGCTTGGCTCTCAGCGCATGCATTCCAACGCAATACCGACAGACAACAAAGGACCACGACGCCTTGGCTCACCTGCATTGCGTCCATGTCAAGTGATGGGATCGGCTGGGGCTGGCCCAACCATCATCCCTTCGGTCATGGTCGAGTATTGGCTGGCCCGGATGGCAGAGCAGGATGCTGGGGTGGCGACGTTGTCAAGAGGGGTGAGGATTGGCCTGGAATGGTGCCAGCAAGGGATATTTAAGGCGGCAGGGGCCATCGTGCGCTTGCATCTCCTGTTCGCCGCCGATCTTCAGTCCATCCAGACCCCTCTCTCCACATACCAGTCACGCAACAACTTGACGCCTCGAGCACCATCAGCTTCTTCAGCAGCCATGAGTCCCTCTCAGACCGCCCTCGAGCCTGTCGTGACGACACCCAGCTGGACCAAGACGCCGGCACCAAGGGCCTCCATCAACAACAACAACAACAACAACAACAACAACAACAACAACAAGCCCGTGACATGGCCGGACACGGGCACGGGCACGGTCAGCGACCAGGAGGTGGCACTGCTGGTGGCCAGCCTCCGCAAGCGAGGCATCCAGGTCGACCTAACGGACGGCAAGACGCTGCCGGCGCACGCGGCCATGCACGACCGGGCGGCGGCGGTGCCGGCGATTGTGGTGTCGCCGCTGAGCGAGTGGGGCGTGTCGGAGACGCTCAGGCTGGTCAAGGAGGCCGGGCTGTACGGGCGGCTGCCTGTGTCGGTCAAGAGCGGCGGGCACGGCTACTTCAACGGCGCGACGTGCACGGGGCTCATGCTCAACCTGGGCGGCATGACCAAGGGCCGGGTGGAGGGCGACACGCTGCTGGTGGAGCCGGGGCGGGTGCTGGGCCAGACGATCCACACGCTGGCGGCCAGCGGCAAGGCGGTGCCGCACGGCGACTGCTTCGGGGTCGGGGCGGGCGGGCACTTCCTCACGGCCGGGTGGGACCTGATCCTGGGGCGGCGGTACGGGCTCGGGTGCCAGTCGGTCACGGGCGGGCGCGTGGTGCTCTGGGACGGGCAGGTGGTGGACGTGACGGCCGAGACGCACCCGGAGCTGCTGCACGCGATGCGCGGCGGGGCGGCGGCCGGGGTGGGCGCCGTGACGGAGATCCGGCTGCGGCTGGTGGACGAGCCGTCGCTGGCGACGTGGCGCTTCACGCGGCTGACGCGGGCGCAGCTCGAGACGTGCGCGGCGGCGGGGGCCTTTTCGCGGGCGTACGAGCTGCCGCGCGACGTCTCGGTCTCGTTCCGCGTGCACTTTGAGCCGGACCAGCGCGACCCGGTGGCGTCGCTCAACATCGTCAGCCTCCTGACGGCGGCCGAGACGGTGACGCTGGTGCGGCGGCACCTGGGCGCCGACGTGGCGGCGCTGGTGGCGGACCTCTCGGGCTGGAGCGAGAAGACGCTCGTGGACCTGCGCATGCTGCCGGCCTCGGACTTTTTGGCGGCCAACCCGGGCATGCTGGGCGAGGTGACGGCCGAGGCGCTGCACGCGGAGCCGCTGCGCTACTGGAAGGAGACGTCGTCGCGGCGCGAGATGGCGAGCTCCTACTTCACGAGCGTGTCGGGCTGGGTGGTGCCCGAGTGCGAGGGCGCGCTGCTGGAGCTCTACGACCGCTTCGCGGCGGCGCGCGACTCGCCCGCGCGCGAGCGCATGTACGCGCTCGTCATCCAGGGCGGCGGGCGCATGACGGAGCTGCAGGGCCGCTGCAGCATGCCGCTGGGCCGCGCGCTCGCCCGCTTCGAGCTGCACTGGGACGACCCGGAGCGCGAGGAGCGGTGGGCGCGCGACTTCACGGCCCAGGTGATGGCCATCCTGGACTCGAGGGCCGACCCGGCCGTGCCGCGCCCCTACCGCGGCGACATCTGGCTGGCGTCGCAGGCCGGCGACGCCAAGCTGGACCGCATCGCGCTGGGCTACGACCGGCGGTTTACGTGAGGGGGAGAGGGAAGGGCAGGCATACATGTCTGGGGCACAGGGGTGGATGGATATGGGAGATGTAGCAAAGTCCTGTTTTTTTCTTTTTTTTTTCTTTTTTTTTTTCTTTTTTCCCCTAATATGCCCACAATACAGCCGCTTGGAAACACCACTCCCCATCGCCCAGGCGGGACGTGATTTGCAAGGTGCACAAGGCAGTAGGCTCATGACCCAGATTCTGGCCGCGAAGTAGTGAGTGGCATCTCTAGGCAGAGCTGGCTCCTTGTATCAAACACGGCTGTCACTTTGCAGCTGATGGGTGCTCTTGTAGACACGCTGCGCAGTGAAGCGGGGAGGGAGACAGCTCGACGGCGGCGAGGGCGACGGGCGACGCAGGCGCTGGAAGGCAGCTGCGTCTCCCCGCCCTGCTCGAGGCAGAGCTGCTTAGCGCTCGAGGCGAATGACTCTCGGCGCCGCGCATGAAGTCACTTTACGCTTTGGGACCGGCGCGCGCTAGAGCTCTGCCAAGCCCGATCTGGCGCTCGCGAGTCGCCCAATCCGGGTGTCCCAAGAACCGCGGGCATCACGATCGCAAACGCGCGCCAGGGAACACCGTCTCCGAGGCGCGCCGACCGACGACGTCGTGCGCCATCGCTCCCTGCTCGCCGAATCGAACGCCGACGGGGGAAAAAAACTCTACGGACGAACGGTCCGGACGGACAGGCACCAGGCTCCTTGGTGCCTCCTCGCCGCCGAGTCAATTGCCTATTATTGTAGTCTGGATGCGCCGTAGTGGTGCTAGGGAGGGGGTGTGTGCAGCACGCCTGACAGGAAGAAGCAGGACCAGGGATGCCGGTCGTCTTATAAAGGACCGCAAACGGCGACATGACCGCTGGCCACGCCCCTCCGACCCTGGTCTATAACTGACATGCGCGGCTCGCTGGCCATACCATGCAGACACGGACAAAAGACGCACGAATAGAAACAAAGGCCGCCGTGATCGGCGGCAGCGTTTGAAATTCCAAACATGGACCGACAAAACGACAGGAAACAAGAACAAGCTCTGAGCAAATA